>CATIWF010196800.1:0-80574 GCA_949630135.1 Balakata baccata
AAGGAAGGATGACGGCTGATTCAATTACTTTTTTTCCTCGTCTACTCAATTGATTGAATATAGTTGCGTGAAACAGCATAAGCGCTAACCGGAAAGAGGGGGAGCTGAAAGACGTGAAAGCAAGTCTATGTCTATTCCGGCAGCGGGTCAAGAAAGAGACAAAACTTGAGCGAGGAAGACATGGGAATTGGTTGACAAGCCCAAAGGAAGCAATTTTATTGGTCTCAAATGGATTTACAGAACCAAAGTAAATCCAGATGGGTCAATCAACAAGCTCAAAGCAAGACTTGTGGTGAAAGGCTATGCTAATAAGACTGTAGTGTATTAAGAATTTTATAATACATTTTTAAAAATAAGACCAATTAGTGTATTCTGGGGATTACACTAATTTACCCTTATATATATCGGGATAAGTTGACTCGAATGATGGTAATTAGACTCCCAGTAATTTAGAATTTGTCTAATAGCAGCACGATCAAAAAATTTGCCTCTATTATGATAGTAGCACGATAAAAAAAACTCACTGCCATCACAGATTCTGAATTTTGGTTTAGAGCATATTACTGCTACTGCAAGGTAATAATTTAATGAATACTAGCAAAGGTTCAGAGAAAGAGACATACAAATGATTGAAGAATTAAGCCCGTTTGAAAAAAAAAAAAAAAAGATCAATGCTCTGCAATCTTATTCATGCATGGCCGCCTATTTCCCTTTGTTTCCCTTCTTTCCATTCTTTCCATTCCTAGATAAACCCTTTCCAGATCCTTTGCTTCCCTTTACATTCTTACCCTTCTTCGAAGTGCCTTTTCCTCGTTTACTCATTCCATGCACCCTGGCATCCTTCTTCATCCGTCGATCAACGATGACTTTCCCCTTTCCAGCTTTCACAGTAACTCCTTTCTTCGCAACTACGTATTCCTTCTTAGGCTTTTTAGGAGTAGCTTTCTTATATAATTGTTCAATCATCTTCCTTTTCGAACGATCAGATATGTCTGCCTGGTCTGATATGCTGTTGGCCTTCTTGCGTACCTTCTCAAGCCTCCTCATTGCCACCCGCTTCTTTCTAGCTTTGGCCTCTGCCACTTTCTTAGCTGGTCGGGCATTTATTTCTTTGAATTGTGCTCGCATTGCAGCAATCTCCTCTTTTGTAACAGGTTTCATTGGCTGGCGGTGTCTCCTCTCTTCTTCCACAAACCAGCCAGGCAAGCCCTCATCATCAAACATATACTTGTTGTAGGCATCATCAAGGAATTCCTCCCTTTGTTTTTTCCTCAGCATCTTCTTAGCATAAGCCAATACCTCAGCTTTTGTTTCAATGTCATCATCGTCAGAATCATCCGAGGATGAATCATCACTAGAATCTGTCGCTGGAGCAGGGACAATCTCAAAATCCTCTTCTGCCTTTGAAGTTTGAACTTTAAAGGGTTTGGAGTCTGAAGACCCCACTGCATTTTCTGCTATTTTTTCGGGAACTGCAGGTTTTTCCTCCAGCCTAGCTACCTGCTTTTCATCTTCACTGTCATACTTTTCCAACTCTCCATCCTCTACAGCTTTGGCAAAGACATCCTGACTAAACCATTGGTCTGTCAATTCTTCTTGGGTTGGAACTTCTCCATCGTTGAATGGTACCATAAGTGGATTTGCTTCCTGCTCACCTTGTTCTCCTTCTGAATCATAATCAGATTGCATAGCATCAACATTGTCATTGTCCTGTGCAAAAATTTAAGCACATTATTGTAAGAGCACCAAAGAATTATGACAATACTGTCAGAAACACCCGTCAAGAGCCCAATAAACACTAATAAAAAAATATAAACTACAAATTGTAACTATTACAAAAGACAATTTACTGACAAAATGGATTTTCTTTGGTCAGGTGAAGCAAATACTAAGGAAGTTCATGTTATTGAAACTCGTAAGTTGACCAAACCACTGGAAGAGCTTCATACCTCCATAAGTTCAGAATAGGCCTTCTTTGCACGTTTTCGCAGCTTCGTACTTCCTTCCTTTTTGGCCACAAACCTTTCATAAACCTGATCGAGAAACTCCTCCACTTGTTCATCGTATCTAACATCAAATTTCATAATTAAATAACTAACAAGTTCAATGATTATAAAATACTTTCAGCAGTAATGAATAAAAATTATATTAAAAAAAAAAAAAACCTTCTTCGTTCTTCATCAGAGTCTGCATCACTGGATAAATGCTCCTGAGCTTCATCCTCATCACTTTTAGTGTCTTCTAACTTACCATTCTCATCATCATTCTCAGCCGAATCAACAGCTGCAAGATCTTTCTTTCCCTGAGGCAAGTTCAAGAAAGAAATTAAGGTTCCCCTGCTTCCCCACCCAAAGCTCTGGGACTATGATACATGTCTATCTTCTCAGACTTGAAAGGTATAAAAATGCAACTCTTATATTACAAAAAAGGTAAATGACAAGGATGGTCAAACACTTCATACAGGGTCAAACTGCTAGATAGTACCATTTTAAACTTACAAGACACTAAAGTGGATGTCATAAGAAACCTATCGTATCTGCACAAAAAATAGATTCAGTTCTGCAAAATAAAATAAATAATTAAATCATAGATCTTCAGTCCAGCAACTATTTTCAAAAAGAATAGTAAGAGATTAAAGGAACACAGAAACTCTAAAATAACGTTATTGCTCAAATATTGTCTTCATGCAAGTCAACTGCACCTCAAATAACTAGAAAAACATAACAAGAAAAGTAAAGAATAAAAGGAAACATGAAAACATACCTTGATGGCAGAAAGAGAAAACAATTCATGATCAGTGTAACCATCTTCCAGTACATCTACTTGCATTCCTTTTGTTTTCCGAGCCTTGTCCTGAAATATTAGAGCATATTAAAGAAACATATAAGCTACAACTGTAAGCAAACATGAGTTGGCACACAGATCCAAAAATAAAAATGGATCACAAGTTCTTTTCCTCTGAACAATTTAGATATGTTTGTGATCCTGTAAAGTTATAATATAGTTCGGGAAACCCCAAAAAAAAACATTCACAAGGTAAAGCTTTTGATATAGTATCATAGGACAAACCTGAGCTCGTCTTTTTGCTTCACGTTTTTTTGCTTGCTTCTTCTTCCGGTCCACAGCATAACGGAGCTCCTCCATTTCATTCAGCAATTTATCATCTTCATCCTCCTCATTCTTTTCTTCACCTTCAGTGGCAGCAGTAGAACTAGCCTTTCCTGAAGGAGACAAGGCCTTCCTTATGTGCATCCGCCACCTGCATGAATAATCAGAAAAAAAGACATTCATGCATTGCATGAGTAGTAAAATCCATAGCATTGTAATGCATGCATAAGCATTAACCCTGCACATTTTCCTTTCACACAGCATCAACAAGACAAATTTTATACTACAAATATAACACTAAGGCCACTGCCACATGCCACCTTAGGGCAAAATCAACAATCAGCTCAAGCTCCAAAAAAGACAAGTTAGAAAAATCAAAGCTCTTCATCATTATGCATTAGTTCTCCAAAAAATTCTAATATTTTTACCGTGTCCTGAACTATTTTTTCTTTTTTATAATAAAAAATACTTTTAGCTGCACCCATATGATAAACATAAACCCTTTTTTGGTCAAGAAGAATTTTTTTTTCGCTTTTTTGTGTGTCTACATTGTAACATTAATGCATAAAAGTCATGGGCTACCAAATAAAGAAAGGGTGACAAAGGATACCAATTCAGGACAATGAACCCGTTTTTCAGGTGAAGCATTAATATTATACCACAACCAAGACCATAAAGTGATTTCAGTCATTTATCTTTGACAAAATTACAGAGATATTTTAATTAATTACAATGAACACAAAAGGGAATATGTATCTTACTTCAGTAGATGTTTGAAGTCTTGCTTTCCAAGAACACGAAGATCATCACAAAGAGTTTTAACCTGACCAGATAATAGCTCATTCAGTTGTAGAAGCCTAGAATAAAATGGGAGTTACGGTGATAAAGAAAAAAAGATTACCTCTTCTGTTGTCAGACCATGGTCCCTTATTGGCAAAGAAGCTGGATCTTCAAATGTTATAGAAGTAACTGAACCAAGAATCTCAAGAGGTGTGTCAGACCAAACAAAATCGGCAGCTGAGGACACTTTCCGCAAAATGCTTTGTCCATCTTCATACCTGAATTCGAATTCAACCAACCATAAGAAAACATCCACGTTCACATATGTTCAGGTTCCTTCAATGAGTAACCAAACCAGAGGTACGAAATTATTCTGAATTTATATACATGTAACTGCTGATTTAGAAAACCAAAGGCAGTAAACCTACTCTCAAATTGAATTGAGCAAAAACAAATAAATTACGTTTTTATGAGTATGAGGATGTATAAAGATGTTGACAAACTCAATGCCATTGACATACCCGTCACGGTGTCGTTTTTGCTTCGTTCCTCTGAGTACATCCTCCACCACCTGCATGAAGTTTACATACAAACACGAAATAAACAAAGGGGAAAATGAGAAAAGTGAAAGAAGATGGCAGAGTGAAGGGCTTGGAAAGAACCTTCCGCTGAGGTTCTAATGATCCCTGAAACAGATGTTTCACATCAAGAAGACGCGGATCAATCCTTGCAGGAGCCTTGTACTTCAAGCCCAGAACAAATATTTCTGCAGATGCTGAACGACTAGCTGCTGGTTTATCCACCTCAACCTTTTCAAACAACTGCATAGGCAGTATATAGAACCATTAAAATCAGCTGCACAAAATGGCAGGATCCGAGTTTAAAACGGGAAGAAACTCACTTGTTGGAGGCAGTACAAGACCGAATTGTAATCTTGAGACCTGAAAACCTATATATAATGCAACAGATTAGCAACATGACGAAACAGCAAGGAATTTAGAAAGAATAAAATTATCAACCACAAACTCCAGGGTTCATCTTCGTTAAATGAAATCTCAATAACACAAAACTAAACAAATACAAAATTACGTAGCCAGTCTACTACTCAATTCTAGCCAACAAAAAAAAAACCCAACAAAAGCAGAGAATTTCCAATCTTTTTCTCCATCTTTTCTCAGCAGCCAAACATAATAGAACTAAAATCAGAAGAAGAATCTTACTTTGGTAACAAAAGTTCCTTTGGGAGCAAGAAACTGCGTAGCGAGTCTAACAGCATCAATAACAAGCGCATTCTGAGACATAGCTTCTTGAGCCCAGGCGCCACCAATATTAGGGGAACCATCGTGCAAAACTAAATCAAAAGCCTTCACTCCATTATCTCCCATAATTTTCTTAATCCTAGCTTTGCACTCGGGTTTGGTGATATCCTGCTCGATGGAAACAGCCCCGCGGACAGGAGCAATCTTGACCAAATCAATCCCGAGGACGAGGCTACTAACAGGCACACGCTGCACAGCAACCTGCATCCAACCACCGGGGGCGGCGCATAGGTCGAGAACAGCTCGAGAGGAATGCAGGAACTGGTATTTGGAGTCGAGCTGGATGAGCTTCCAGGAGGCACGAGAACGGAAACCATGCTCTTTAGCCAGACGGTAAAATTTATCCAACCGATGCTTACCTTTAACCTTACCCATGATTGGGGATTCTGTATTTCAAACTGAGACTTCAATCTTCTTCAGTTTTATATCTGTATTCAGAGTTTAGCTAGGGTTTTTCCAATCACAGTTGTCTTCTGAGCAGAGGCGCACGAGAACCCAAAGGAGGAGTTATGCGTCGAAACTAGAGCGATACTTCAGTAGGGTTTTTGTGTTTTTCCGCTATTGTTATTATTTTTATTTATTGCTATTATATAAATACGTAAGTAATAAATAAATAGTTTAAATTATAATATATATATATATATTTAACAATTAATATATTAGTGAAATAATTGATTCAGACTATATATATATCTATTTAATAATTTATTATTATTGGAACACGGTAATAATCTTAATACCATGTTTGTTTCAAATTCAATGGACCTAAAAAAAAAAAAATTAACAGAAGAAAAGAAATCTCCCACTAAATAAGTGATAAATGAGAAGAAATGAGCTCTTCTAATTTTAAATTTTTTTTTTAGTTCTAATTTAAAAATCGAAACTCCTAAAATTCCTTCCATCAGCTAGCTAGCTATATATATATATATATATATATATATATATATATATATATATATAAACATTTAAAATTTCAGTTAGTCCTAAAAGTGATTTTAATTTTTTTTATTTAATTAACTATTTTTTAATTTTTTATTTACTATTTTTTAAAAATTTACTTTTGAAAAATTTAAAAAATTATCTATTTATTTATTTTTACTAAAAACAGTTTTTAAAACTAAAAAAAAATTAAAAATATAAATTTTTTTTAAAAAACATCCATCCAAACACAATACGAAACAGATCATATATCTTCACATTTTTAGAATATAAATGTCGTTATATATAGGAAATTTGAAACAAATCCTTCGAAATACTACAGTACTTCAGTTGCTGTAATAACTAGTGACAAAAAAAAAAAAAAAATCCAGGACTGCCACTGAGGAAAGGAAACCAAAGTGTAAACTAAAGAATAATGCATTCCGCAGTTTAAATACACAAATTTCAGAAACTAAACGTATTTTTAATATGTGTATAAAATGCCTAGGCATGATAGGAAGTGCATACTAAATCCATCACAACATCAATTTAGAAAAATAAAATAAAATCAATTTTCATGAATCCTCACGTCTACATTTTTTTTTCCTGATCTGGTACTTTCCTACATGCCCTATCCCTCAATCCCCACGTGAGCCGCTGCTATTTGTAGAAGATCTCTTACCACCATATTTCTGTCAAAGGCCCAAAAAAAAAGGGTCACTTATCAAACAACCATGCCACTGTAGGATGATATTTTTACCACCCCAAAGCAGTAGTTAGTAAGAATAAAAAGCAATCCAAGCAAGTAATTTCACATAAGAGATTAATATTGCAATGAGATAATTGAAATTCACCTGCTTTCCGATGTTAAAAGGAATATACTTGTATTTGATCATATGTGCAATTTGGCGCCTCATTGTAAGGACACAAAGTACGATCCAGTAACAAAGCAGTATGGGCCAAAAGACAGGAACATCAAACATGGAAAAGAAGGTCATGACAAATGCTATGCAGAATGCCTTTGTGAAGGAATACCTGGAAATAGAACAACCGAAATGAGAAATTTAGTTTCTTGCTAGAATAACAAGAATGGATTAGCAAAACCAGCCTCACATAGTCACGTTGACTTAATTGTGACCGTCATCTTAATTGACCCAAATACTAAAAGATTTCAATTGTGCATAAAACTAGCCAATATCTGCAAGCCACATGGCAAACACCCACACGTCATATTGATTCATGTAATTGAACATGAATTTTATATTACTAGAAGTTACTACTAGTGAAAATCTATTTAAACTGTACGTGACAAATTCTCAAAAGCAACTGGAAAGAATTCATCAAGGTAAAAAAGAAAAGCAAACTGAATTACAACAGCATATAGCATAAAATTAATCAGTGCATTGAAAGGATAAAAGGTTAAAAACTAACTGTTATGCGAGGATGAAGTGTTTCTACATGCTTTAGAAAAAAGTGTCCCACGAACACATGCACAGTACATTGGAAAGCATGTATTACAAGTTATTACATTTAATGTAAAAGATATGCTCCTATGTATGTTGAATTCAAAAGTTATGATTTCTGAATATACACGGTTTGCACATCAAAGTTCCTCTCCATGGCAAAAACAAGTTCCTAACTGATTAATGCAAGCAAAGGAAAACAATAAAAACAAACTAATAGCAGAAAAAGTAACAAAGCCCTTATTATGTCAAGTAAGCATCCTGCAGGAACAGTTATTAGAGAACCAAAAAAATATGATTCAGCTATCAAATGATGATTTCATATCCTAAAATGAAACCCAATATAACTTCATATGAACTGTTACTATTATGGTGAGAAATGGAATAGTTACAAAGAAATTCTTCCATTTACCAGAATTTGAACTCTGGAAGGCGGCGAATGAATGGCTTGAATTCATCAGAACCCTTTGTAGGCAACAGAGGCCCATCTGAAGGCTCAATTTCAGGATCAACTAGAGGTGATAAGAACCCAATAAGCAAATTCAATATATATATTCCAAGACCATAGGAAACGATGTAAAACCCCTGAACATAATAAACCCGCAGAAAGTAAATAGCCACTATGGCAAGAGTCCCAATCCACCTATAGACCGCATGAGGTGTACTCTTATCCAGATAATACTGATAGATCCTCCAAGCATTATTTCCCCATTGGACTACAGGTGATCCCGCTGAGGCACCTTCGCCCCCAACTCTCTCCATTGAATTTAATCTTCACAATCCTGCATATTTTGTAGATAAAATCATAAAACCAATCAAAAGAAAGCAGCATAGCCACCGAAAAGCTAAGTATACAACAAATACTCATACATAGAATTAACCAAGTCAACATAAAAAAGCACTACGCAAATAAAGCATATGCATTCAAATCAAGACCATACTAAATTTATTAACAATAAAAAGCTTACAACATGTGCTAGCATCCATTCAATTGAAGCTTCATAATCTTACGCGACTTGTGAATCACATTAAGTAATAATGAAAGAAACATTACCAATGAAAGCGAAAAAACACTACAAAAACACGAACTTGTGTAGCTCACAGTCCAAAAAATGGGATCAAGAAAGCTGTCCTAGCCCAACAGAGCGGGAGAACTTACAGATTGACATCATTAACCAAAATCCTCAAAACAAATTTTCAGAACCTCAAAAATGCAACCAACGAGCTGCTTCTTAAGACGGTACACTTCGTCAATTAGAGACCCAAAAGCAAAAAGATCCAAATCAATAGCAAGGCTAGGGTTTCAACATGAAAATTTACTCCAGAAGCAGATCTGGATTGAAGACACTATCTATTTTCAAACTGATTGGAACGAATATTAATATTCAAAGAGGATAAGTACTGCAGACAAACATGTTAATAAGCATGCATAGATGAAAGATAAATAAGAAAAAAATAGAGAAAACAACTCAATCAGAAACCATATGAAGAAACTGCTAACAACAATGAAAGGAATAGACTATAAGGCAAAATTTTGAAGATTGTTGAAGCTGACCTTTGATATTATTCAAGCTTAGGACCGTGAAGGAGAAAGAAAATACGTTGGCTGGGTTGGGTTGTGGAGGCGAAATGCAAGCAGATCTGTAAGCGCAGGTTTGAGGATAAATTGGGAATTTTACAATTAACCAGTGCAAAAATAAAAAAGAAATAGAAGAGAAAAAGGAGGAAGTTTAGTTGTGGACGGACAGTGACGCGGTGGAAGTGCTGCTGAAACAAGGTCAGCAAATGATTTGTCCGTGATATAGCAAAGGTGCAACTACAAATAAGGAGATTTTTCCGTAGAGAATTTTCGAACAAGATATTCTTTCTTCTTTATTAATAATTTATTATTAGTAAATTAATTTGCCAATTGCCAACCAGCAGGTTATCCCCTTTTGGTTTTAGAGGACGGAGGCCTGCGTTCAGATCTTTAGTTTTACTAACAAACTCGTGTAACTCATGTATGAGTGGCAACGGACGAGTTTGGCGTGGAGTTCACTGTTTTCATCATTCGATTCCGTCCTTTTTTTCAATGGGGAAAAATTATCCGTCCATGTTCTATACAGGGATGCGAATCGGAACGAAATATGAAAAAGAAAAAAAAAAAAAATCACCCTATTCGGGGTGGGATCAAGTTCGCGTTCTACGTTTGTTTTTTTATTGCATTGATAATTCTTGTATTATTACTTTTCTCAATGTGATTCACCAATCAATTATATTCATTAGAATTGTCAAATATGTACAATCAAATATTTCTTTGAGAATTTTGACACTTTCAATATATTTTTTTTAATTAAAAAATTGAAAGTTTAAAAATATCGGATCCGATAGTGATTCAATCCAAAAATGATTAAATGTGAACGAATTTGAATCTATTTGCATGATAGTCACACTTAAAACTATTTGCTAATACCAAATAGTATTTTAATATATAATCTACTCTAATTTGATTATAAAAATAATACAATTTGGCCAATAATATATATTTATTTAGAAAAATATATATATATATAGATTATAATTTCAAAACAAAATAAGCTAATATAACTAGCATTTGAAAATAATATAGTCGATTATAGTTTTGTTTTCTCCTTTATATTCTTATTTTTTTATTAAATAATATGTTACAATTATAATAATATAATTATTAAATTATTTAATAGATAATATATAATAATGGAATATTAAATGAGAAAAGTAGATGCATTTATTTTATTGAAATTAGATATTTAATATAATTTTTGTATTATATATATATATATATATATTATAATTCATTTGTGTTGTGTATCTAATTATAAATTTTGTTTTATTTTTTTTGGAACAATCACAAATATTTTTTTGATTATGGATCTACTACTAGAAATTTAATGTGTAATTTTAGCATTCAATTTGTATTCCTGAATAATCTCATTTTTCAATTATTCAACAATTTCATTTTACTAAGTTCAATGTTAGTCAGATTCCGAAGAATTCCTAAAAGACTCGCATATTCAGATCTAATACATCATTGTATCCCTGCAGATATTTATTTTTCTAACCATACAATTACTAAGATTCATAGCGTGATTTCCAATACAATAGTCAAAATAGAAACAAAAACTCATATAATTCCATAGGCCTCGTTTAAGGATTCTAATATAGAAAAAGAATTGATAGCTTGTACTTCTCTTGTATCAATTATTATTTCAACGATCAACTTATCCCATAATGATATATCTATACTACCTACTATTGTAATAATATCGGTTAATTTCATTCTTTTAACTAATTTAGAAAGAATTTGTAGATTGATAAAATCCGACAAGCGAATTTTCCATCTCTAAGGAAAACTGCTCTGATCTCCTATGAAAAAATTTCTCAATTCTCCTTTTTGAACTTCAACTCTCACATAAAGTTTTTGTTTCGGTAATTCAAAAGTATAAGAAGTTTTTTTTACTAATGAATCGATAGTCAAAATCGTTCCATTCCGAATCCTTTTCTCTAGCAAAATGTCGAGTTTCTAAATTTTCATAAGGCCTCTCAGAAATTCCTTCCAGAGTTTGTTGAATGATTTTTATAGATTCTAGTATTTCACTAATTCGAACTAAATAATGAGCTAATGAATCTCCTTCTTTTTGCCACTAGACTTCCCAATCAAATTTGTCGTAACATGCATAATGATTAACTTTACGAATATCTCATTATACTCTGGAAGCTTGTAGCATTGGTCCTGATAAATTCCAATTTATTGCTTTCTCTGTACTCACAATACCTACTCCTTCAACTCATTCTAAAAAAATAGAATTTCGAGTAATAAGTTTTTGATATTTAGCAACTCATGTTAAAAACTAATCACAAAAATCCGAACATTTATCTATCCAACCATGAGGTAGTTCAGCAGCTACCCTCCGATATGAAAATAATGATGCATCATTCACATACCAGTGGCAGCTATATTTATGTAATTTTATTTTTTTAGCTAATTTTATCAAATACTTTTAATTAAATCAGCTATATTATTAATTATCATGTTTTCATTTACTAAATTATCAATTACTGCTAAATTATCAATTTGAATCTAAATTATTAACTAACACTTAAATTATCCACTAACAACTAAATATTTCATTCAATGTTTGACGCACTCTTGGTGTTGAAATTTTTATTTTGCATTTCAGTAAAGAAATTGAAAAATGAAAATCCACGTGTATAATTAAAGCTTATTCCACATGATATTTTTTTCTTTGAATAAACCAATTCTACATATTTAATTAATCTTGTCGTAATACTTAAAAAAAATATTGTAAAGTTTTATATTATGCCAAATAAAGTCTTATTAATTTATTAACGGGTGAAGAGAATAATTTCTTAATATATATATATATATACTAATTATTTTGTTTTATTTTTTTCTTACTAATCAATGTAATAGCACAAAAAGGTGACAATACTCAGCATTACACGTGGCAGAAGCTGAAACTTGGCTGGCGGGTGAAGGAGATGCGTTGCAATTAAATCCACCACTTAATAATTAATTATTCTAATTATTTTTATTAAATTGCAAATTTTCAACTCGGCTCGATTTTATTCTGCACAAACACATATATTATTATATATAATAAATAAAGTTAGCTGAAATTCTGATTTGACAGAAAATTCTCATTACTGATCACGCCACATGACTCCTTAAAAAAGAGTCGTGTGGACCTCTTCGCCTATACTAATAAATAATACGCAAAAAAAAAAAAAAAAGAAAAAGCAATTACAGATCGAAAATGCAGACTATGCTGCTCACGACAATTTTTTTTAAAACTCTTTTGTTATTTTAAGATTAAGAAAAATGTTATTTATATTTATGAATTGGAACATATTCCTTTCAGTTGAATAAAATATTTTAACCTTATAGCAGAATAAAAAAGCTACATAAATCTTACAATTTAATAAAATAAATATAAATGGAAACGAAAGAATTACGAAATGTTCGGATGTGTGGGGTCCTGTCTCGACATATTGTCGGCTTTGGGTTATGTGGCTAACCAAATAACCACTTATATTCATAATAATAATAGTTATTTAAACAAAGAAAAGCTTAAAGAGCAGTAGCTCACTAGCTCCGCTCTTGTTCCACTCTTAGATGCTTCTTCTTCTTCTTCGCAGTTCGTTGCTGAATTTCCCTGCCTACATAATTTAAACTCCGAACCGGAAACTCGAAACGAAAAGCAAAGAAGCCAAACTCTCTCTAGATCTGCTCGAATTCATAGCCGGATCTACAGTCGCTGTTTGACTCTGTAAATTTGGTAAGTCGAAGAAGAATATGATGAAAAACTCCATAGAGCTTATAGGATTTCTTTCTTTTTTTTTTTTTTTTAATTCTTTTTGATTTTGAACTGCTTCCTGGTTACTTAGGTATGGCGGCTGGACTATTTTGTACTACCTATTATGTCCTTTTCTATTCTCTTGATATGATTACGGCTTTTTTTATTTTTGTATAGATAGTTAAAAACAAGTACACGTATGCTTGTACGTACATATATATTAATGTTGCTTTCTCATCCTATGTGCTTGCGTTGTCTTGCGTGTGTTTTGTGGATGCTAATTATATTCTATTTGTTTTCTTCATCTTGCAATTTGTTTGGCAATTTAATTTGATGAGGTGGATATATGAAAGGAAAGAGTTGGAGAAGAATGGAAAATGAAAAGAAAAATAATTCGAAGTTTTCTTTGGTTTCATAGTTTTGAATTCTTCAAGGATTGCAACTAAAGCAGCTCCAAAGTATGGGGTAAGTAGCCAAATTCCTGTGCCGAGTCGGTGTTACTTTTTATTTTTTCATTTCTGAAACCTTGTCTTGCTTAGTGCCAATTGATGTTTTTCCTAAATATTCTGCTTATTTCTATACTCCATTTTTTTTATTTGTCTTTCTTTTTTTATCTCTCTCTCTTTCTTAATTCCCAAACTTATTATGGGTTAAGTGCTGCAGGTTATGGCTCAAATAAGGTGAAGCTAGTGATGGATAATTCGTAGAAATTTTATTGATGCAGGGATTGAATGTGGCTTGCAAACATATGAAAGTGGAGTAGGAGTAGCATTGCCCTTTTCTTTTGGGATCTCATATTCTCTGTTATTCTGTGAATTGCTAATTTGGAATATGAAAATTTGAAAATTCTAAATACTATTTTCCTCCTCCTTAGTTTATGGTCCCATTTCTACTGTTTTTTGCAATTTTATTCTCCTCAACGTCATGGCATATATTAACACTGCTGGTTGGACACTTGATCTGCTTCCAGGTGCGGTTGATGAATGTTTGACGGATAGTAATATTTTTGAAGCATAATTCAACAATTTAACCTTATTATGCCTGATCATGCTACGCAATCAGATAGCAATCGGGATAAAACTCCTGAAGAGCGTCTGCAGTCTTATCAATCTGTTTGGATATCTCACTGGACACACGCACGTTTGAGGTCAGTAGATGATGTTCTCAATCGATTGTCGCATTCTAAGGAGCCTGGGGAAAACAGTCACAGAACTAAGTATCGCACTTAACTTAATGGACCAAAGATAGAACCAGGCATCCCAAAATTTGTGAAAGAATTTAGAGAAATTCATAAGGTCCTTGAGAATGAGGGCTCAGCAACAAGCTGGAAAAACTTAAGACCAGAAACGTTCAAAGCTCAGTATTCTCCTATTATCAAATCTTCAGAAGGTAATTTATCTTTGAAGAATGCTGAGCCTTTGAGCCATCAAGGAGGAGTCTCAAGGTCCAAAGGAGTCTCGATGTCCAAAATTGGTCTTGCCACTGGACGTGATGTTTCTCTAAGGACTCCTCCCAAACCAGAAATTCAATCAGCTGAGCCTCAAGGCATTGCATCAAATCCAGAGCAACAGGTCAAGTCTGGTCAATTGCTCGAAAAGAATAGAGTAGTTTTATCTGCACATGTTAAGGATGAATTTTTGGGGTCAACTTCTGCAATTGTACCATTAGAATTTAGTAGCAGAACTCCAACTGTATCTTTTTCTCCTAGTCAAGACTACATTAGTCGAACAATTAGTAATTTTTTGGTTCATGAAGGGAAAATGGATAAGAATGCATCTCCATTAATGCATGATCCCTCGACGAATGAAAATCAGCTTCGAGAGTTTCTTGGTGAACAGTTCCAGAATATGCCAAAATATGGATTATATCCGACCAGGACTCCAGAGGCAAGTTTGTATCACGGATCTTATGAACTACCTAGAAATCCTTCTTCTTCACATGGTGTGGAGACTATGAGAATATGTGCCACTATAGATACTTTACAAGATTTTACTAGAGGTCCTGCAGAGCTTTCTCAAACTACTCACCATGTCTTTATCACAAAAGGCACTGATGTAAGCTTATCTGGTGGTGGTCAAATGTTCAGAGAGGCAATAACCACCAAATTTAAAAGAAAATCACCAAGTCTTAGTCCAGATTTTGGTTTCAACGTTAATCAAGGAGTGAAGCTGCAACCTCTTGACAGCTCCACAAAGAGTGAAGGAAAAGGAAAAACTGAAAATGTACAGACTGCAGTTTATTTCAAGAATGAATCATCTGCTGAAACTGATACCATGGACATGAATATGCTCCAGGACACCCAATTTTCTGGTATGTGTGCATTATATCTCATTTGTTGTGAACTTAACTGTATTGTCTTGTATCATGTTGACTTTCGCTACTATGTTTTACAACATAAGATAGAAAATCATGATATAAAACGAAGATGGTTCTGCTAAGATATAGTATTTTGATTAATTTATTATTAACTTGTCAAGTTTAACTTTTTATGTTTTTGGTTGCAGATGTGGCTCCATCCGTTGTTAATAAGGTAGCTTTTGCTATATTATGATCTCTTAGGTTTTCTTCAAGTGCTTCACAAAAATCGATTGCATTCTAAAACTGTAATGAAGTAAAAATGTTCTTCAGAGTTTCTCGAAGTCAAAGTTTGGTTTTTCTTTGGTTTAGGTAAAAAAATTCTTTGAAAGCTGTTGCCAAAGGTTTTTGGGTGGAATGGATCATTAGTCAGGCTTTAAAATATTTGCTAATCCAGGTCTTGTGCAGCCTTCTTATTTATTTAGGGCATCTGCTTCTTTCCGAAATTCAATTCATATGTTTTCGTAATGGTCGATAATAATATTCTCTAATTCTAATACCTCAGAGTTTCTTGACTGAAATTCTCAAAACAAAGTCGGACAACAGTGAATAGTTCTGAAGTATCTGAAAGTCATAATCTGTGTTTTCAAAAAATAATACAAGCAAGCATTGGATGAAGGTGAACCTGAACACAACGTAGATCTGAAGTCCATGTGGCTGCTTTGAAATAAGGCAGGCCCTGCAAGATTTATGCAATAGAGACGAAGCATGCTCCTTTACAATTGAGTATATGCTTCAAAAGTTTTTTTTTTTCCCTGGAAGATATATGCTTCAAAAGTTAATCACCTGAATTTCTTATTATTTTTCTACCTATTTATAATGTCAAAAGCTGATTATTTTTAACCAAAAATAATGGGATTGAATTCATCTTTATTATAATAACAATTATATATAAAAAAAAAAATGACACACCCTGCAAATTGTTTGGGCTTATGTAGCTTGTTCTCAGATCCATTTTTTGTTCTTTTTCTTTGAAAAATCTTTTTAATCTTTTCTCTTCTCTTTTGGAACTCCTATGGCAATTCTTTATGTTATCTTTAGTAAAATTTTCTTTTTTTGTTACTTTACTTCTTCTTTCTATTTATATAAAATATTGTACTTCTTAGCTTAAAAAAAATAGTAAATGCACTACCTTGCATCTCACCTTGCACTAGGGGTGGGGAATGCCTCCTTTTCCTTCTGCTCTTAAAACAAGTCAAAGGCCTACTAGGTCGCTTGCTCGTCTATTTACCCTGTTACATGGACTTTTAGACCGTAATTTGCTAATTGGAGGCTACTGTTCTTAGTTATCATCGCTATGAATTTTGTAGGACATCAATAAGCAGCGAAAGTCAGCGACATCTGAAGCTGCAATAGCTTCAATGAAAGAAGAAACTAGAGTCAGATTCCGAAAGATAGAGATACCTGACATTAACCAGGAAATTTGTCCAACTTCAAGTGCGGCCAGTTCTACAGATGATGGGGATACAAGCACCTCAAGGACCCAGAGTATGGATGTAGAACATTTTCTTTCCCATGCTGAACATCCCACAAACTCGAAATCTAGTGTTTGCGCTGATGGTCTGCTGGAATTGGATCCATGCAGCAGATGGGTGAAGCGTCTGAGACCAAGTAGTTCAGATTCCTTTGCTCATGGTACCAAAAGCTCAAAAACGGTGGAAGTCTCTTCCCACAAAAAAGTTAACAAATTCTTCAGTACAATGCTTGCCTGTAACAGAAGTAGTTTGGAACCGAATATTAATAAGTCCCTTGGTATAGAAAATGTGGTGATTGATCAGAATGCAGATTCACCGAGGAATGTTGAATCTTCTTCCAATGGATCCGTGGGGGGATGTCAGGAGAACACATTTTCACATGCTTGGATCCGGAGGTGGTGTCATAACCCATTGGTATCTTCACAAAAGAAGCCTGATGCTGTGGCAGCATGTGGACCACAAAGTTCAAGGGCAATGCAAGACAACTTACAGAAGAAGCAGTTTCCAAGCATTGCTGCTATGGCTTTGATGGGAAAGGCCGTAAGTGGTTTTCGCCCTTGTGAATTCAGGAAAAGGGGATCTTTTGTAGTTTGGAATACCAAAGGATTGATATAAGTTGTTCAGCCTTGGATTGAAGAGTTCACCTAGCAATCTTCTTGATGGCATTATTTCAAAAAGTGGAAGAAATCTCTGGCCGTCTATCACCTTTCAAATCTGTGGAGAACATGTGAGGTGGTATAGCCTGAATGTTGCTCTGGTATGCGTTCTGCCTAAATTAGTTCCCTTTTTCTTTTTGCTTTTTCCTTTCCCCCTAGTATGAACATGATAGTATCCTGGATAATTCATTTGTAAAATATTTGGTGGAGGTACTGTTTCTTGGAGGTTGATGGGGGCAATATCTGCCTCTCACTTAATATTGTATATTTCATAGCACTTGGCCATGGCACAAATGTGGCACTTCTGATCCTTCCTTGGATCTAAGAACAAAGATAAAGGAGCACATGCTCCTTCATGTATAGATGTGTGAAAGTATTGAATACATCTGAGTACTGTTCTTGCACAGATAAAAATGCTTGGTCAGACATATTGCAGGTGATGTTACTGGGAGTCGACAAGAGTGACATTTGCATTGGATTCACATCATGGTTTCATATTACGATCCTTGGTTTTCATATTTTTCTATGATCCATTTCAGTGGATTTTGCATTTGTATGATGAAAATTATCAGATAAAAATTCAAGTACAATGGGCATATGCTTGAAGTGGAAAGCAGAACCAGGTTGTTTATCCCAAAAGCCCCACACACATAGAAGGGGGAATCGTCTGGAGTTTGTTCTTTGCTGTATTATTATTCAGTAGGAGTAAATGGAGGCATGTCCCAACATAACTAGAGGAGTATGTGAGAAAATTCACATTTCAACTTTCTTTAAGAAATTCTGCAACATTTCTAGAATTCGATGAAATGAATTCTACCCTCTTTCTTCTATGAGACCATCTTTGGCAACGGGCACTTAGTCATATCTGTCTTAAAAAGGTGATGCGTTTCTGCTCCAGTTGTTTTTTCCTTTCTGTCGATTTCTCAATTACAATATTGTGCTTGATGTAGCTTTGCATTTTTTATCTGAATGGCGATGGCTGAAAAATATAGTCTAGACTGTCGAACATCTTTGTTGGATTTTTGTATCAAGAAGCATCCATGGGAGATTATTGCATCTTTGTTAGACAATAATATCTCCAGCTTTAAAAGATGTAAAGCCCATATTTTTCTGAAAAGTTCCAATGCAGAGATAATTACAACTCAAGCAAACTTATTATATTATTGATTGATATAGATTACAAAGTCATTATTGATATATACTGTAAACAGAAACCAAAATGGCTAAACTCTTCTCTATTTTCGTTTATTTTGGGACTGACTGAGTGAGGACCAACCACCACCATAAATCCACAGGGGAGCTCTAGTTTTACGAAGGACCTCCTTAATTTACATTATGATAAAGAGCTTGCAGCTTTTGATTCTTTGCTTTCAACAAAGTCCTGCCATTGCCATCCTCTCAGCTTCTTCGACAAAATGCTTGGACACGCACCTGTCAACCACCCTTGTAGAACCAGTCCTGGTTCATACCTGATAGTCATTGTCCATTTATATCACTGTGCCATCTTCTATTGTTGCCTTCTCCATTATAATTGTGAGTCCCGACCGAATATAGAATCCTTCTTCTGGCCTGTCTGCTTCTTGCACACCCTACAAGCCCAAATAAAGCATTTAGATGCATCTTAAATTCACTGCATAGAATATATACACTTCAACTCTGGAAAAGATCTTGCCTGCATATGTTCTACTTCATAAGTAATTGAGAGCTGTTAACTTACATCTTTATTCATGATGACCACATCTTTTCCTATCTTTGCGTTCTTGTCGATTATGCAGTTCCTTCATAGAAAATCATGAGCTTATTGTCAGAATTTGGTTGTTCCTCTAATCTCATTTTTTTTATCATAATATAAAAAAAATATAACATTTATATATTGTATTTGAGCAGTTATTTTTTAGACTAATTCTGTACAGTACTTGATTTTTGTGTTCCTTCCAACACCAATTGGGACTTTCCCCTCTGCCAGCAGGGATGCAATTTCTGCTTCAGTTTGGTAATAATCCGCACCCAACATCACAGTGTCCTAAAATTAGATAAAAGAGAGCTATCAATCTCTCAACCATGTCATTTGTTAAAAATTCTAAGCGAGCAATCTAGGAAACCTGACCTTTAGTTCAACGCCATAATCTAAACGTGAACGTTCACCAACTACAGAGTGGTCGATAGTGCATTCTCGCAAGAAGCATCCATGGGAGATTATTGCATCTTTAATCTGCAAAGCCAACTAAAAAAGTGAGAAGCATAATTACTCGATAAAGCCACATATTTTATACCAGAGCAGAGCAGCGTACCCGGCATTTTTCGATTTTGGTAGGTGGTAGGAATCGAGGAGATGTGTAGAAGGGAGTCTTTGGGTCGTAAAACTCAAACTTCGGAGCCTGCAGAAAAGACGGTCATTTTTTCATGTCAAACAGAAAGTAGAAAGTTCCATAACTAGGAAATATTAAACAAGTTCATGTTTCAAAATTATCTTGCATAGTAATCTTTAATGCAGGATACGTCTCATGCAATGAATTTAAACAGCAAGATGCCCATGAAAGGCATGCTATGGTATGCCTGTTTTGTAGGTCTAAAAAGATGGTACAAAAGAGAGCATGTATCTGTTTCAGGAATGAGCCACTATATATGTATACCCTGAAGGGTTTGCTGTCAATCTACATGACAGCTCACAGTTAATGGATAATCAAAGAGGTAACAAGTCCAAAATGCACACTAGTTTATTGATAAAATACCAACCTCTTCAGCAAGAGCCAAGTTAGCTTCATAGAATGACTTTATTGTTCCAATATCTTCCCAGTAGTCTCTAAAATTATAAGCCTGTCAAGAGCCAAACTAAGATATATGTAGCATTATAACACAGTTACATACCATAACTGGAACAAAACTGAATCTGATTAGCAAATAGCTCAATTTATATAGCCTCAAAAATAGAGTTCTCCTTTCCCGTACACTCTGATAAGATATGGAGAAAGATGCAGGGGTTTGTTCTAAGTGAAAAGGATCATCATTCTGATAGATGATGAGGAAAATATTAAGCTAAAATATTTTTAATTAGACTGTTCTTACTTGGACATTGTGCTCCATAACAGCTGCAGGAATGATTTCAGATCCGAAGTCATTTGCTGTAGGATATCTCCACCTTAGAAGCTTCAACAGCACCTCAGTCCTAAACACATAGACTCCCATTGAGGCAATGTAGGGAGATTTCAAGGCGTCTTGTGGAGACAATCCCAGATGAGTGGTATCTGCTTTCTGCATTAAATTAAACATAGAAACCCTTTTTAGTAGGAAGCCAAGGCCAACTAGTATGATTTAGGTTTCATAAAACTCCAAAACATGATGGCAAAGTAGTCATATAGGGAAACAGGATAATCAGGACATTATATGTTAACATGATGGTGTTTAACATAGTCTAAGAGAAAAAAGATGAAACCAGCATGGCATAGGTCAAATTACCGCATCAATACAGATTCTAGATACCAATTTTTTTTAATCTTTGTAAGAATGCTCCATCAAGAAGTGGTACTTGCGTATTTCAATTACCATCTTTGACAAAATGCAAGAACTTTCTACATATACAAATAGGTCAATTTAAGAAAACATGATGAAGGCATTCCTACGCATTGGAATTGTGTAGTCCTCACCATTGACTTCAGTTCAGCACCTCTCGGTTTTTCAGCAAACTGGACAATTCGGGCCCTGCTATCTATCTTCACCAAACCAAAATCTAATGCACGACTGCAAAGTACCACACATTTGGATGAATATTAAAATCATACAAATTTCAGTGAAATAAACCAAACAAAGCATGACTTGAAGAACAGGTACAGGAAGAAACCTCTCGTCAACCGGTGCGCATGAAATTGTGATATCAGCATTGCTGTCAACATGATGCTGTTAATACATAGCAAATTGTTAACTCAAATGTTCAAAACTGTCATATATGATACAAGTCAATTCCATAGGAGGAATAAAGACATACCTGGACGAAGTCCATATAATCCATTCGGTAAAGATGATCTCCTGACAAGATCAGTATATTCTCAACATTACTGTTCTTGGCATCCTACAAGAATCAGAAGTTCTTATCAGACTATGATACAAGTTCAAAGGGAAAAATGCAGAACTATGTGGTAAACTTTGTATCCAGGTAAGTATCATCATTGCATTGTTTGCAAAGAACAGCTCCTGTATTCACCTCAAAGACCCAGATGAATTTCCTGACAGCATCTGCTGTTCCTTGGAACCACTTCATTCCTGCTTCGCCAGGTGTCTGAGTTGCTGCTAGAACCTATTCAGCAGGTGAATATGCTATTTGTCACCGCATAGTAAAGGAAGAATCAAAGCATTTTCAAGGAAAGCACAAATTATTGGAAGTAATTTTCCCCGTTCATATTTCTTACACAATATCAAGAGTTATATTTGATGCCTTCACATCCTTTGCTCAGAATACACTTTCTAATTTAAAAATTCTTAACAGCACATTGAAGATAAGTACTGGATCTTATGATTCTGTATAAAAGAAAAACACTGCAAAAATGGTGCCTCTGATTTGATTAAGGGAATTTCATTTTTCCTTACAAACAAAGCAGAAATTTTGATGGATATCGCTGTAGCTTTCAAGGAATTATACCTCAACAAATCCATCCCCAAAGTTGACACCATTTCCAAAATATGTGCGTGCAAGATGCCGATTAAGGGAAGCAGAATTGAATTGGGTCAATACAAATATCTTGTTTATGCCACTGTTGATGCAGTTGCTCATTGGGATGTCTATGAGCTTGTAACATCCTCCCACCGGTACCTGAAATTTTTATCAACTGCATAAGCAAACCTGAACTTCAAAAGAATAGTTCATCCTCTTCAACATGAAACCAGAGTGGTCTATATGGTTGAATTGGCCATCCAATTTAACTCTGAGAATTGCATGCTTCAAATCAGAGATATACACGTGTGTATAAACATAGTTTTTGTTGGAATATGCCTTAGATGTTTTCAATTCAGCGCGCAATTGATTTCTAAGTTTGGCCAAACTACCCATTTAGCCTCCCAAATCCTATTTTGGTATTTTGGCAACTCTAGAGTGTTTTGGAAATACCTATAAATAGGGTTTTACACCAGAAAACCAATGGTAGCTACCATAGAAAATTAACAGTTAATTTTCTTAGAATTTTCTCTCAATAACACTTTTTTTTTGCTAGCACTTAGAAAGTGTTCTAGTCATCACCTTTAAGGTTTCATTTTTTTATTTCCGCATGGATCAACATTAGAGGCAATCCCAATTTGGATTGTTGTAGTTTGCGACAACCCAACAAGAAAGAAAATTAAAGAATCAATCCAAGAAATTAAATGTATAATTTCTAACTATATTTTTTTTAAATTAGTTTTAATGACATAAGTAAAATCCCAATGATTCGGGCTTTGAAATTTTTATGTTTGTGACAAAGAAAATATGGAAAGGAAGTCATGATTGGATCATTGGAAAATACGATATGTAAAGAACAACAAGATGAAGCCAAAGAGAAGATGGGTCTACTCAAAGATATGCCTATGCAAAATGCAACGATAAACAAAATCATGCCCATGTCCATGCCTATGTCAAACCATGTTATGCCCATGCCTATGACAACAAAATTGTCATGCCTATGCCCCATAACCATAAACTATAAATGCTTATGCCTATATCCAAGACATGCCAAAATTTTAAAAAATATTACAGCAACTAAGGTAAGGAGGAGATTGTTGGAATATACCTTTGATGTTTTTAAATCTGAATAATTGATTTTAGGAGTTTGTTTTTATTCTAGTTTGTTAGCTTGAAATTAGTAAGATTATAATATGATGTGACTTGATTTTAGGATGCTTTTATGTTAAGTTTTCAGCTATATAAAGACCATTGTTGTATTATGTTTATATGAGTTCAAATAATACAATATCAGCTTCTTCCCTTTCATTTCAACCATCTTCTTCTTATTTTACGCACCAGTTTTCGATTTCATTAGCACTACAACAAAGTCAATTATTTGTAAAATCACAGATAAAGAAGATTGGATATAGTTTCTTACAGCTGGTATTGCTGCCCTCTTAGTAAGAGGAAACAGCTGAGTCCCTGCACCTCCTCCCAATATGATGGATGCCACATTTTTGGGGTCCACTTTTCGTCTCTCAAATCGTGGTGGTTGTAAGGTCTAAAAATCAAATATACAAAACTTGAAGAATGATATGACGCATTAAACTACATGTATTAAATAACTGAAACTATCATCCAAAAATTTATCATGTTTAGATATTAGAAGAATTTTCAATCTGGAGAAGATTATAAAATGATCACAGCTATAATTAAAGATGTAAACTTACCACAACCTCCTTGCGATTATTCGATGTTAAAACGGCATGAGCAACACCAGGTTTAACCTTATTCACATTCAAATCAGTTTTTGAGCTTCTTGCCATCTGATTTAACCATACATTGTTATTTAGACTCCCTCTGATCCTTTCACCCCAAAACTCTTTATCTCCATTCTTGAAATCACATTTGCTATTTGCCAAATGGGTATTGGCTTTTAGGGCCACGGAGCAAGAATCCATAGCAATAGTCTCACCACCTGCCTCAAGATGATGAAGTTGATGATAGATCAAAGTTCAAAAGTGTTTTAGTCCCCAAAAGCACAGAACACGAATCCCAATTAGCAGATTTCAAAACTAGCATCAAGTAAAGTGCAGACCACACAAAAATAAAAGCGTTCAATAGAAAATAATGACAGTTATACTAGATGCTTTAATTCATTCACAAAATAATCATAAAGCCAAATCCAAGCAAACCCAAAAGTGTAAAGCTAAAAACTTTATGACACTCAGATAAAAGAACTTCAAGAATCTAAGGTACCCAGAAGCTTGAAACTTTGGCTTAAAAAAGAAATATTATAAAATCCGTTCGGATTTTACAATTTTAAAATATATAAATTTCATAAAACTTACGAATTTTAAATTAGTAATATATGAATTATAAAAATTTTATCAGTTATTTTGACTATAAAATTTATAAATTGAAGATGCAATTATTTTTATATTTATATTTGGTTCGATGATTACAATAATAGATTTAATAATTAATTTCTAATTTTATCTTTTATTTATATATTTAAAAATTTTAAAAATAAAATTATAATACGTTATAATATTTAATTATATTATTAAAAATATTTTTTATTAATAATTTAATATATATTAACACTATACTATATAAAATAAAAATAATAAAGTTAAAGCAATTACTTGAAATTAAAAAAAAATAATTTTTGATTTTTTAGAATCAAATATATCTTTGAAATATTATTAATTTATTAGTAATAATTTTAAAATAAAAAAATTTAGGAACAATCCTTATTAGTCAAAATTAGTAGAAAATTAAAACTCTAAAATTTTATCAAAATTTATGAATTTTAATATTTTTTTATCAGCCAAACAATAAATTTGACATATGACGTAAATCTATATATATTGTTTAAAAACATTTAATCCAAAGATTGCAATAATAAGATCAAATAAGAAAATTTACATACCAGGCAAGTTACTTAAAGATTTAATCACCAAATAAATAACAATACCTTATGAGTTGAGGAAAGAAATCAAGATTGAAGAAAGCGTTTTAGAAAGTAGAGAGCGATATGCGTGAAAGGATGCTGAAGGTTGCGGTAATGGCTTTTCTTGGCCTGTGAATCTTCACGGGAAATCTTGCATAATTGGGTTATACGCCTTAGAGTATTGAATGTTTCTCTCTCTAGAAATGCCACCCTGATTGAGCTGCCTCTGAGGATCTCAAGTCCTCTGCTTTGAATCCAGGTTCGTAGGCTCCTCTCTCGCACATTATAAAACAAACACCTGTCCACATCAAAGTCTATTCCCCAGATGATATTTATAATATTATACTACCTGTTTGGCAGCTAATCATATTTGCAATTTGAAGATGGTGTAATGCAATGCAATTAGGATCGCTAATCAAAATGCAATTGACAGTTGGGGTCGGATATTTCCCGCAAATTTGGCATGTTGCCTTTGGATTAATTCTCATTAATGATAATGGCCGCACTAATTATTCATGATTTAACAGACATACTATTACTATTTACTCCATTATTTGATCAAATCATCACAATTAAGAATGTGTATCTCATATGTAGGTATGCATCCGTTCGTTTCCGTTTAAAATCAAATCCATATATATATATATATATATATATATATATAAACCTAATTAAATCGAAATATTTCAGCTTAATTCGGTTTTGTTTAATCGATTTTATAAATTAATTAATGAATTAACATAAATTATAATTAGCAATATATTTTTATCAATCATAAAAAATTAAAATCAATTATAATAGCTTTAGCAATTAATATAAATTAAAAACAATTATCATAGCTTTATAAATTACTATAAACTAAAATTAAAAATTTTATAAATTAACATAAATTAAATCAATTATTATAATTTTATTAATTATCATAAAATTAAGATTAGGTAAGATAAATTAGAATAAATTATTATAGTTCATGATTTTATCGACTATCATAAGATAAAACTAATTATTATAAACTATAATTTCTTTTATTTTATATAAAAATTAGAATTAATTACTATAAAATTTATAATATATATATATATATGTATATATATGTATGTATATAAAAATTCAGTTAGTTCGGTTTAATCAGTTTTTCAATCGAACCAAATAAACTGTAGTTTTTAAAAATAACCGAACCAAATAGACCAAATTCAATATAATTCGGTTGAAATTTTTTATTTTGCTTCGATTTTGCTCGCCCATACCCATAAGTCATACAAATTAGTTCGATTAAATAAAAGTGTGTAAGATAAAACGCTGAAGAGCAATGAACTACATTCTCAAAAATTTTAAATAATTTCATATTCAAGATTTGAAGTCAATACTTCTAATTGAATTGGAAGAGTTTCTACTAATTTATCCACACCCTGATAACATACTTTAAATTTTTTAGCTTAATAAGAATAAGTAAAAAAAAAAAAAGAAGGGACCCACAATAGGTGTTTAGAAAATGCTTAATTACATAAAAAAAATAATAATAAATTTTATATTTTACTACAATTATATTTAATTATATTTTCGTAATAAATTTAGTGTCGGTATCATTGAATGACATTCCAAATCTAGCTAGCGCTGATATAAATTATTTAATCAAATTTAATTCGATGACATATGAAAATGATTAGACAATTTACGTCAGAATCAACTAGATTTTGAGTGTTATTTAACGATACAGAGACTAAATCATATTATTACGAGAATATAAATTTATATAATTAAATTTAAATTTTTAAAAAATTAAATATAATAGTAACAAATTGCAATTTTTTTTCTATATATAATTTACCCTTTAGAAAAGCCTTGGCCACATGATTGAGGATGAAAAATTAGAAAATACGAACGTGGTTACGGATTTTGGAACCCATTTTGCATTGTGGCATAGTCCACTTCTACGGCTATCTCTGTGATGTTGCCTTTCACAACACACGTCTCTGCCTCTGCGTTTACTACATTAATAATCTAATGCCATTCTCATATTATGAAAATATATTCGCAGTTAAAAGGGGAAAAAAAAAAAGAAAAACTAAAAAATACGTATAAATCAATATAACAAAATCAATCAAGAAATTAAGATTTTAAATAATGGAAATGATGGGCAATGGGTCCTTTGAAAGGTTTCTCAACCAGCTGCAGTACTACTTGAATGGACGGTTCATACTTCATTCAGCTTTATATAAAATATTTTAATTTCTAACCAATGGACGGCAGCCCTTCCTCCTTTTTTTTTTTTCTTCATATTATGGAGAATAATTTAGATCTTTCGTTATTCATAGAAGATCTGTGTGTTTGTTTTGATATATATATATTTTTTTTTGTCTCTTTCTAAATTTTAGTTTGTGTTCTTTTCAACGAAGATTTGTATGTATGTGAAATACAGTATCCTTCAATAAATATTTCAATTCAGTTCTACATCTGTATGGAGATATTTCTGTCGATAGTTGTTCATAACACAATAGCTGATCACAATATAATCCGTTAAAAATAATGATGATAAAAATGATTGTTTTTTAATGCTTTATCAACACTAAATTCTCATGACTACTATTATTATTATTATTATTATTATTATTGGAGAATGTTGTCAAACCCAAAAATTACTAGGTAAGCCAGTTCATTCTTGATTACAAATTTGTACTAATTTCTTTAGTATAAATGAATACCATGTTATTATTCAAAAAAATATTAATTTAATACATTTTAATTGATAATTAAAAGAACGAATTTAAGTGGAAATATGATGCAAGCTTAGGCTATGAATTAATAGAGGGTATGAGGGTGGAAGATTTTGGTTGGTATGTTGTATTTAGGGCAGAGATGAGAGATGAAAGGGACTTGATATGATTAAAGATGAACAATGAATAATATGATTCAGCTAAGTGAACATTAGAGCGTCTCCATTCCATTGCAAAATGAATTGCAACACAATTGCAGAATCCTATGCGGTATTGCAATTGCAATTACATGGGTGTGACGATAAATTGCAAAATTAGAAATAGAAGAGAGAACATTTCAAATTAATAAAATATTTAAATGGGTCCATTTTTCTTATTTTATAATAAATTTAATAAAAATAAATAATATATGTTTATTAATTAATTAATATACTTAATATTAATTAATATAATATATTGAATTAATTAGTTTAAATAATTAATATAAATATACTTATTTGCCACTTATTGATGGAAATTACACTATATCCCGACACTCTGATAAGTTGATAATCTCAATTAAATTTGTTAATTAATTTTTAGATAATTTATTAATTTTGATATTAATTATTTATAATAAAAATTTATTTTATTTTATAATAAAAATTTAATATTTTAATAAGCAATAGTAATTATAATATATTAAAATATTAATCAGTCCTATAAATTAAAATTCAAAATAATTGGAATGATGGAATGTATTTAAAAATTTAGTGAAACCACCTTTTGTAATTGGTACCCGGAGATATTCTTATAAATTTACAGCCACATGACGGCGATGCGTTTTTCTGATTTGTACGTTAGTTGGATTTGGACAGTTTATACAATTCATTACTCTCTCTTCACCGCACACTTCTCTTAATCCTATTTGCCACTGGCCATTATAATCAAATTTTGTTTGTGTTATAATTTTTTTTCCTTTTTTTTTAAATATGTTCTTTTCCTTTAAAATTATAGTTTTATTTATTATTAAATATTTAATTCAGTTATTAATTACTGTTTAATTTTATATAATTTTTTTATTTTTTTATTAATTTATTTCTTTTTATTATTATATTTTATTTATAATAAATTACATTAATGCATATTTATCTTAAATTTCATTAAATTACTAATTTATCCATTATTAAAAATTATATATAAAATAGATATAGTAAATATTTTACATTCATTTTATATATTCCCACTTGTATATATACTAATTTTTTATTAATGTGTCTTGCATATAATTATTATTTATTACCATTTAGTTTTTATATTTTTTTATTAATTTGTTTCATCTTATTGTAATATTTTATTCGTAGCGAATTATATGAAGGCATGTTTATCTTAAATTCCATCAAATTATTAATTTATCCATTATTAAGAGTCATATATAAAATAGATGTAAATATTTTATGGTTATAGTAATAATAAATTATGTATGGTGAATTATGTTAATGAATTTATAGGTTTATTATTAGAATTTGATTGTTCATTATTTTGAATTTGATTGTTCATCACTTATATGTTCAATGTTTATAGTTTGATTATAAATCACTTTAAACTTGATTGTTCATCATCTTGAACATGACTGTTCATTATTTTGAACTTTTTTATTTATTGCATATTCATTTTTTATTACTTATTAAGTTCATTTAATTACTTTATCACTTATAAATATTTAAGTTAATTAATTTAATAAGTAATATAATTAACAAAAATCAAATTAAATAATATAAATTACAAATATATAAAAACTAATATTTTTTTCATTCAAAACAATAAATAAAAAATAATTAAAACACTCAACAATACTAAATAATTAAGTTAAATAATTTAATAAGTAATAAAAATTAATAATATAAAATAATATAAATATTTAATATTTTAATAGAAAATATATAAAATAATATAAATATTATATATAATAAAATAAAAAACAAATCAAATTAAAATAATATTAATATTAATAGTAAATTTATATAGAGATGGTTATTAATTAGATTTGATATAAAAAAAACTAAGCCAAATTATTTAGCATTTTATATATATTATAATTAATATGAAAACTTATAAATTTAATATTTTTTATAATTTAAAAAAAAATAATTGTATCTATTCAAAATAACAATACATAGATAAAAATATATACAAATCCGCTAAAAGTTATAGAGAATGAAGCAGTAAAAAAATTCACGGTACTCAGGTTAATAATATAATAAATCGACTCAATGCCTACAAATTTGGTAATACTATAATGACTAGAATACATATGATTCCAGTTCTGCAATATACTGACGATCATAATCTAATTTATTATTTCTATTGAATCGAATATGTTATCTATCATAATCGGCCACATACAAAAACACGCAAGAATACAATGCAAATAAAAATATAGTAATAAAACAATAAAACTAAACGCCACAAAATACGACGAGATCACTATAAACAAAATAAAAAACATAGAGGGATGATTTTAGGTCAATAATAGTAAAAAATCACTCCTCATTAGTTAAGGAAGATGATGACTACAAAAAAAAGAAAAAAATTAAGAGAAAATGAGACTATAAGTTTTTAGAATTTGCTTTAAAAAATTTAAAAGTTAATGAAGAATTTAATTTTTTTTTACTCAAGGAGGTTAATTGGACTGTAAATGTGATAAAGTGATAGGCTTTCACTACTATTGATAAATTGTAATAAATAGAGCTAAACTCAATAACTATTCCAATTTTTATAAATGAAAATATCGATTAAAATACCAAAGCAAGAATTTAACTTTAAATATGGGAGGTTCTTTAGTTCTCAATCTCAACACTTGTCAATTTTCATATAGTCAGAATGGGCCTGTTACAGGCTGAATTCAAATTATTGGTTATGGTAGATGCACCATGTTGGCAAGCTAAATGTCTATAAAATTAAAAACGAGAGTTTCATGCATTGTATGTTAAATAAATAGATTAGTAATTGATAAAGTGCCATACAAAATATTTTATATTCCCATGTGAAGTTCCCATGTGAAGTTTGTGATATAATCAACATATACCGTGTTAATGATTTCTTATATAAGTTTCATACGAATGAACTGGGAAATGATTTATAGTTTCAATCACCATTTCATAATTTGAATTCGCATATGATATATTTATTCGAAGAATAAAATACTTCATTCCAGAATTTAAAAATGTTTTATATTTAGAATTTAAATTCAAAATTTTTTAAGGGGAGAAATATCTTTACCATCTTATTTTATCTTTTAAAAATATATAATCATAAATTATATATTAAAAAGCAAAAGTATTCTCTAACCTGAATTCTTCGTTTGTTAATTACTAAATTTTTATAATTGTATTTTGTTTTATAGTTTCATATATATAAGATTTAATGTATATATTTGATAAAAGTTTAGAACAGTCGAACTATAGAAACTTAATTAGGAGATTAATAATATTGTTGTTTTGCCTAAATAAAAAGGTAGAAACAAATAGGTAGATGCGCAAAGGGACCCATGAACATGATAATTGATTGGTGATATGGAAAGAAGAGAGGACCATAAAAATATCAGGCATTTTCTTTTTTCTTTTTTTTTTTTTTTTTGCAAAAAACAACAATGAACGAGCAGACAAATCTTCACGTGGGATGTGCCTCTTCCAATTTCATTTCAATTCCAATTCAATTATTGATGACAACAAGTCGTGGATTTCAAAAGAGTATGTGTTCATCTGCTAACACTGACATGCACAACTTCCAAAATGTCTACTAAATCTTCTATTTTTATATTGTCGTTTTCGTGCACAAAAATATTGCGAAACCGTAGCCGGGGAACGGAATCACTGGAAAAAGAAAATCTAATGATTCGTATTGGTCACTGAAGCGACAACACGGGCTTCTGCCATCTGCTGAATGAAATATGAACCGCACATTTAGCTTTTGGAGTTTGATAAGGTAATCAATTAGTACTACAGTCGCTTCGAAATCATTGCCCATTCCCATTACTGAAATCGTAATTTCCTATGATACAAATTAAGAAAAAAAACAAATATATGTTTTGGTTTTAATACTAAGGCATACCCATTTTTATAGTATGGGAATGGAATAATGGGAGTAGTGGAGGCAGTGGCATGTGTGGTTTCTCGTTATAAAAGGCAACACCCCAAAGATAGCTAGTGAAGGAGTTCGTTGACTGCGGATTGTTATATGAATCCTAATTCACGTAGTGTTATGCATTCTAGTATATCATATATGTAAAAAATAGTGACAATTTTATAAATAAAATAAATTTATACAGCTATTAAATACATAATAATAATTTTTTAAATATTTATAATATGTTGTAGGTATGTTTATTAATTTATTTAAAAAAAATTTATTTGTTATAAAACTGTAGATTCATTACGAATAAATTAAAAATTTATTAATTTATTAATAATGGTTTATTTCTTGTAAACTAAAAATTCATTATCAGTAAACTATAGCTTATAAATTGTGGATTTATTTGTTATAAATTATAGATTTATTAGCAATAAAGTAAAAATTTATTACTTTATTGAGAATTGCTTATTTATTATAAAAATATAGATTTATTAGGAATAAAGTAAATATTTATTAATTTATTAATAAATATTTATTAGTTTATTAGTCAATATTTATTTCTTTTTTTGTTTTAATTTATAGATATAAATTTATTAAATTAAATACATTATATATTTAATTTAATAAATATTATATTATTTTCTTTAATTATTTTTAATCCATAATATAATTTATAACTAAAAAATTTTTACTTTATTTTTAATGAATTTTTTAAATAAACTAATAAATTTTGATGTAATAAATATTTATAAAATTATCAATAAATATTTAATAGTTATATAAATTTATTTTATTTTTAAAATTATCATTATTAAATACATCTCACGCTATATGGACCAAAATAGTCAAGGATATAATTTGCTGTTGCTAGCTACCTCTAGCTTGTTGGGTTTAGCATGGTTTCCAGTCTAGACAAGAATTCTTAGAGCATTTTTGGGTTACAAAATAAACAAACGAACTTAAATAAATAATAGATAGTAAAAAAAATTTAAGTGTTTGTATTATTGCATACATTTTATATTGGCTTTTACTACAATATATTAAATGTATTGATACACTTAAATTTTTACCTACAATAATAGATAATTTATTAACCTATTACCTAGATCAATATTAAAAAAAGAAACTCAAAATATTTATTAATTTAATACTCTTTAATTTAACAATATTAAGTATTCTCTCACCTCTTAATTATTTATTTAATAAAATTAATTTAATAACATTAATTACGATGCACACTCCCACACAGTCCCGTTACTCCCTTACCTTTTTTTTTCTCTTTTTTCTTTATACTAGTTTTTTTATTAATGTATTTTGTACGTAATTATTAATTATTAAATTTATTATTAATTATTATTTGATTTTTATATAATTTTTTAATTTTTTATTATTTTATTTTATCTTATTATGATATGTTATTTATAGTGAATTATAAGAGTATATATTTATCTCAAATTTTATTAAATTGTCAATTTGTCCAAATAAAATAGGGATAATAAGTACTTTACAATTTTAATAATAATAAATTATATATAGTAAATTATGGTGATGAATTTGTAAAAATTTTTTTTATTAAAATTTGATTGTTTATTAATTTGAACTTTATTGTTTATCATTATGAATTTAATTATTCATCGTTTTGAACTTGTTCATTATTATGAATTTAATTATTTATCGTTTTGAATTTGATTGTTCATTACATGTTCATCACTTATAAGTTTAATATTTATATTTTTTTTGAACTTAATTATTCATCATTTTAAATATAATTATTCATTAGTTAAAACTTGATTATTCATTATATGTTCATTACTTATAACAAATTTTTATTATTTTTTATTACTTATTAAGTTATTTTATTATTTTATTACTCATTAATATTTAAGTTAATTAATTTAATAAATAATAAAATAAATAAAATAATTTGAATAATGGATCGTCAATACTATTCACTAATAATTAAATTATTAAATGATAAAAGTAATTCAATTAACTAATATAATCAAGTTGGTATGCTTGCAAATGATTATTAGATATTGAATTTGTCATTAATCATCATTTAATTTTTATATAATTTTTTTATTTTTTTATTAATTTGTTTCGTTTTATTATAATATTTTATTCATAGTGAATTATAAAAGTGTATATTTATCTCAAATTCCATCAAATTACTAATTTATTCATTATTAAAAGTCATATATAACATGGAGATAATAAATATTTTACAGTTATTTTATTTGTTCACATTATTCACAATCCTCACATGGTTTTTAATAATTGAATTCATCATTATTAAATAAATAATAATAATAATTTGTCCGGTTAAGTCATATTTAATTTAAATACTAATATTTAATTATATTTTATTCTTATATCATACTATATATAAAAAACCACGTCATATTATTTGGCTCATTAATTATCTTGTCTATTTTTTTTACAATGTTTTGGTTTTTAATAATTAGATTCATCATTATTAAATAAATAATTATTATTCATATTATTCACTAATAAATTAAATTATTAAATGACAAAATTAAACATATTAACTAATACAATTAGGTTGGTTGCATAAATGACAAAATTAAACCTATTAACTAATACAATTAGGTTGGTTACATTATACGTAATTATTAGATATTGAACTTATATTATAATTCACATAAAAATTACTAATTTGTTTATTATTAATAATCATATATAAAATGAAGGTAATAAGTATTTTGTGATCATTTTATCTACCATTAAATTACTAATTTGTCAATTATTAAGAGTCGTTTATAAAATAGAAGCAGTAAATATTTTATAGTTATTTTGTTTGTCTCTCTATTTCCAATCATCTACGTGTGGTGCACGTAATTTTTAATAATTAGACATATTATTATTAAATTAATAATAATAATAATAATCTTATCTAATAAATTAATTTTACTTACTTTTAATTATCATGTAATTAAATCGCATTTATTTTAAATATTAATTGTTATTAACTGTATTTAATTTTTATAATTTATATAAAAGTAAATTATATTATACTATACAAATAAATTTTAAAAACTTAACTCATTTTGTATATGATTAAAATAAATTAATTATTAAACTATTTAAAAATTATTAAAAAATTATAATTTTTTAAATAATTTATAAGAATTGTATTTAGTATTTTGAAATTTATATTATATGTTACCTGCATAATTATAATTTAGTTTACTATTATTGTTATACTTTGAATGACAATATGCTATTGTTATTTTTTTTATTGTACTTTCATAGTGTTTTTTTATTAAATTAATTTTTCATTCTTTTTAAATTTGTATGTCCCTCTTATTTTCACTTATATATATATATATTATGATTTTTCATTAATGTGTCTTGTACATAATTATTAGATATTGAATTTTTATTATAACTCATATGAAGATTACTAATTTATCTATTATTAAAAATCATATATAAAATAGAGGTAGTATATAAGTATTTTATTATCATTTTGTATATTCCCCTATTCCTACTGATCAACATGCGAAATTTATAATAATAATAATTTTATCCAGCAAATTAATTTTCATCACTTTTAATTATCATATAATTAAGTCACATTTAATTTAAATATTAATGTTTATTAATTATATTTGATTTTTATATTTTAATATAAAAGAAAATTATATTTTACTATACAAGTAAATTTTAAAAACTTAACTTGTTATGTATATGATTAAGAAAAATTAATTATTGAATTATATTTCTAATATTTTTTTATTCTAATCTTGCAAAATTTCTCATTTGAGTGTTCTCCTACTTAATTATAGACATGGACATGAGCAGAGCTAAGATAAAATATAAGGATGGGCCAATAATAATCATCGTATAAATGATTTAATATTTATTATATATAATAATAATAAAAGTTAGATATATTATATAACTCTAAATATATTAAATATTTATTATTCAATGTCACTTATTTAGACATTATATTAAAAATCGGATTAAATTTATAGTTTTATTTATAATTATCACTTATTTGTAATTCGTAAATTAAAAATAATAATATAAATTTTAAATAATAATATTCACGAAACTTAAAAAAAATGTTGGACGTTAAATTAAAAATTGGATTAAAAATTGGAATTTTATTTATAATTATCACTTATTTTTAATTAATTTTTATTAATAGTATTCACAGAATGTAAAAATAATAATAATATTGGACACTAATAGTTTTTATTAATTTTTTTAATATTAGTTCTATGATTTTTTATATATAAAATATAGTTATCTAGTTCTAATAAAACTAAATTTCTAATTAATTCAATTAGTAAATAACAAAATTAATTCAATTAAATAATACAATTATCTTGATTTTTCGGTAATTTTGTATGTCTTTCCAACTCCTACTCTTATATATAGTATGATAGATTTTGACATTTTGTAACCATAAGTTACAAAATTTATTTAATATGTTATAAATTACTCCCTCAAAAATATATTCAATTTAATCAATTTAAAATTCAATTAATCCACTAATCTCTAAATTAATTAATAAAATTTAAATTTATGTCAATTTAATCAAATTACTAAGTATAATTATAATTTAATCAATTAAACTTCAATATAATCAGTTAAATCTTTATAAAAATCAATTGAATCCATTTACATTGATTGAATAAAAAAAATTAATTATATTATATTTTAATCAATAAAAAATAAATTTAATTTCAATTTATTTATTGAAACTCAACTTAATAAGTTAAACCTTAATTTATTCAATTATACCTCAATATATATCAATTTAATCAATTTAAGATTACCAAATCAAATTAATCAACTAAATATCAATTTAATCAATTTAAAATTCAAGTAATCGACTAACCTCTAAATTAATCAATAAAATACAAATTTATGTCAACATAATCAAATTATTGAGTTTAGTTCCAATATAATCAATTAAAAATTTAATTAATCAATTGAACTCTAATTTAATCAGTTAACTCTTATTTTTATCAATTGAACTATAATTTACATCAATTGAATTAAACAAATCAATTAAATCTTACTTTGATCAATAGAAGATCAATTTAAATTCAATTTATTGATTGAAACCCAATTTAATAAAATAAACTTTAACTTATTCAATCAAACCTCAATATATATCAATTGTATCAGTTTAATCAAATTGTAATTTATGCTCTATTTAATAAATTTAAGACTATCATATCAAATTAATCAGCTAAATGTCAATTTAAACAATTTAAAATTCAACTATTTGACTAACATCTAAATTAATCAAAATTTAATTTCAATTTATTCATTTTGGAGAGAAACAACCACTAAACCTGCAGATTAAATATTTTTTTTTGGGGGGGTTTTAATATCCTAAACTGATCCAATCAGAGAATAAATTCGCAAATCTCACTTTTCATCAAATTTTTTTGTTTGGATGCTTGTGGAGATAAAAAATTTGCAGAATAGGGACGCACAAAAAGAAAAAACATAAATCAGATTTAATGAAACAAAAGAGAGCTGAAAATAAGCAGAAAGCTAGTTTAGCTTATGGATTGAGAGAGAATCTAAAGAAGAGTTTCAAGTTTGCATATTTAAGTTGATCAAGAAAAAAGTTTGGAAGATGAAATATTGGATTTTTTGAACTTTTTCTTTTGTTTAGTTAGAGAGAGAATGAAGAAAAAATAGAGAAAGAAATTATTTGAAAATGAAAATGAGAAAATAGAAAGAAATTATTTGCAATTTTATTAGGATTAATTAAATGAAAAAGAATAGAGTTCAACTAAGATGAGAGAGATTGTGAGGAAAAAAATTTAGAAATATTTAACGATAACCTGATGATCAGGTTATAAATTAACATGAAAAAATTAACTTACCATTTTAACAAGTTTCATATTATCCAATCTAATGGTTAAGATTAAAAATAGATATAATGGCTCAAAAACACAGGTGTATTGATACGCATCACAAAACAACTCTTTTATATTTCTCTAATGATTATGTGAATTCATGCTACATATTCAGCATATAAATTCCAGTTATCGAAACAATTTCAACAAACCATTCACCACTTCCATCTTATAAGCTGTCTGCTGCACATTTAAAGCACAGATGATAGACAACAGCCATGCACAATTGAATTTCCACCTTTACAACCTTCATCTGTGCAGCCAATAGCACCAACTACCAAATTATAAGGCGATTTCATGTGTGAAAAGCCACAGCATATAAACAGAATTTGATCATATCTAATGGGCATTAAAAGGCCCAACCCAACATCACAAGAAATTCAAAGATTTCAAACAAAGATGATGCTCTAAGACTTGACTGATACACTGAAATAATCTCTTGAATAAAAGGAAAAATAAATAATACTAGGAGTAAAACTCAGCCAAAAGCAACATCAAGACAAGTTCTATGTGTTTGTCGCCCTTGTGTAAATCTGCTGGCTGGCGTGGGCAGAGACCATCCTGATCAATCCTCTTGCCATCAATTCTCTTATTGCCTTCCTTGCCAGCGATCCATTGATCTGCTGGGTACGTATACTAAATTTAATCAGAAAAAGACATACACAAAACTTTTGCACTTGTCAACACACTGTTTCACTCATTAATGCAATAAATTTGGAAAGGAAACAATATCCAAATAGTATATAAAACCAAAAACACCATCCAGAGCTACAAGGTACAGGTTTATGTTAATTTGCAAGGGGCCAAAAACACATGAATTTTACAGCTGAAAAACTATCCACGGATGAGACCGAAGTGTTAGCAATGTGTGATTATCAATAATAAATTTAAAAAAAAAAAACTCAAGGAAATTCAACTTTTCAACAATATGATCGAGGACAACCACTGACCTAGAAACACAAGCACAAATAGGGGAACAAATATATAAATCGAGTAAATAAAATCATAATATTTATCATAAAACAGATCAGAGGACACAAGAAATTATTGGAACCAAAGCTGAAAATTAAGGCTCTATTCATCAATGATATTATATAGTTTTTGGTTCCTAAAAAACTAAAAACAATTTATAAAGTTTGGTTTTTGGAGTATCAGAAATGCAAATCATTGTACTTTCTTTGTTTTCTACTTCCTAACCTCAACTCACCATTTGAAATCCTTTAATCATCCCTTGCAAACAGACTATTTGCTATTTCATGACAATGGCAAACCATCAAATATATAAAATATAACTACACCAGCAGAAATCATAAATCTTCCTAGCTTTCTAGCCCTCATTCCGTCTTCTTTATATATATTCCTAATAAATTAGCATTCATCAAATCCCTTTCTGCTAATAACCTAAAAAGGGCAAGAAAAACAAATTCTTCCCTCAAAGCTAACAGGAATAGAACAAAATTATTTTGGGTTTGGCAAGAAAAAGGAGTACGTGCAAACATGTTGATATTCGAAGAGATGCACTTTCTTCAAAGAACAAAAACCAATTGGGCACAAATCACAATCAAACTAAAATTCCAAAATGTCAATCAAACAAACAAATTAAATAAAACTACATAAGGATTCTATCAAGCTTTTCAACTATAATAACAGATTAATCAACAAAATGAGGCAAAAATAAATAAATAAATAAATATTACCCTCAAACGATCGGAGAGGATAGAGGGAGTGATGAGCTTGTACTTGGGGGCTTCAGAGAGAAGCTTGTCGTAAGTGGCCTGATCGAACAAGATCATGTTATTCACCTTCTCCTTTTGCTTTCCCTTGCTCCACTTCTTCTTTTTCTGCTTCCCTCCTCCAGATTTAGCAGGCTTCGATGACGGAGGTGGAGCCTTATCCTTTTTTGGCGCCTAAAAATGCAAACAAAAACAATACCCATTTATCAAAAAACCGACTTTCTGAACATTAACAAAGAGGGGATCAGATCTAAGACATACCATTGATTAGATACAGAGTGAAAGGCTGAAGGAGGATGAGACCCAAGGCAGCGCTGCAGCAGGGAGACTTTATATATGTTACCAATTAGGGTTTATGGCTCTATATATACGGACTGGAACGACAATTGTATTTTGGGTTTTAAATAAAACTTTCACCTAAATGCTAATTAAGCCCATCTATTTTTTACCGGGCCGAAGTTACAAATTTGGGCCTCGAGCCCAACCCAACAAAATCATTTTGATTTCGAACACATGTAGAGTAGGGTGCTATTATGATAATGTCAAAATAATATTTATAATTGGAAAATATTGTTACTTTGATTAAATTTGATTCTACCTTCTAATTCTAATAAAATCATTTTTTAAATCAAAATTTAAAATTTAACTGATTTCGACCATAATTAAAATTTATAAAATACCTATTTAGACTATGTAATATTTTTACTCATAAATTGAGTTAGTAATTAAATGTCATACATAAAATAGTAGATTTTATAATTTTTATAAGGTATTCTATTATTGGTCAGGTAATCATCAGCATAGGGTGATAGCACATAATATATTTTATAATATTTGATTCAATTCGCTCCATTTTTATAGAATATGATTATACAAATATATAATATTTAAATATTATAATTTTATTATATTAAATTAAAATTTTAATTTTATTGTGTTGTAACAAAATTCAATTATAACTTGTTTAGATCATCTTTAATTAGTTTAAAACTTTAGTCTTATAACTTCATTTATATATTTAATTATTTGATTTAAAAAATGAGAAGATTATATTTAATTTTTAATATATATTATGTCATATTCATATTTATATTCAATATTTAGTGAAACTGATGATTAATTGAGTATGAATAATTTGGAGCAGTGTGAATTGAATTTGAGATAACTACGGAGGAATAAGTATAGTATAAAAAATGTTTTATATTGTCCATGAAAATTTATCACAGCCGACCTTAGCTCAGTTGGCAGAGCGGAGGACTGTAGTGGAAATTTCCTGGCAGGTGATCCTTAGGTCGCTGGTTCGAATCCGGCAGGTCGGAAGTTCCATTCTTTTTTTAGTTGCAAAAAATAAATTGGATTGTAAACAATAAACTATATTGTATTAAAATTAAATTATATTTTTTATTTTTTTATTTAGATATATAAATTTTTAAAATTTTATCAATTTAACTTTATTGATGATATGGTATAAAATTTTAGACATATTAAAATAATTGTATTGACTATAAAGTTGAGTCATTTTATAAATTTTATAAAGCAATTGTTTTTATTTTTTTAAAATTTAAAATCTAAATCTCTATTTAAATTTAAAAAATAATACATATAACTGTCGTGCTTAAAAGTTGTCTAGTCAATATAGCAAGAAAAAATAAAAATTTTACTATAAATAGAGTTTTGCTCGAAATAATTAAGTTTTAAAAATTAAAAAAAAATAAAATTGATGATTTTTAAAAAGTTTTAAAATGACTCAGTTTTCTAGACTGCACAACTTTTTTAATTTTACCAAAATTTTATGTCATATCAGTAAAGTTTTACTAGAATTTATAAATTAATAAAATTTTAAAAATTTATATATTTAAATAAAAAAATAGGAAATATAATTTAATTTTAAATTATTTTTCGCAATTATTTTTTTTTCTTTTGTCTAAAAATAGAACAAAAATTTATACAACTTCCTCATACGAATCTACAAGTCTTTTTTATTTCTTAAAAATCCCAATATATTGGAATCCGACACGAAATTCTAAACTTTATTAACCGAAACCAGTCATCTAGAAACTCAAGTGATAATAAAAATTGTCGTGATTTAACCTCTACTCTTACATGAAAGAATAACAAGTTGTTCTCAAAATAAATAAATTAATAAAGTCATACATCAAACTTTGATTTGTTCCCACTAAATGTTCAAATATTATTCCAATTATTTTATGCTATAGTTTTTTATTTGTCTGGCTTTTTTTTATTGCACAAAGTAAATTTCAATAATATTATTAAAAAAATAATATACAAGACTTGTTATAGTTGACTCTCTTCCCCTCTTTCTTTCCTTTTTATTTTTGGTAGGACTATCTGCTCCTACTTTTAATATAACAACAAAAACCAAAGTTAGTTTTTTTATAAAAAAAAATACGAGTAGATTATTGGCTATATAATAAGAGGTAGTTATTTATTTATATATATATATTATATAAATATTAAATTTTCACTAATATTAATTTACAGTGATAATAAAAATTGAACTAAATACATTTTCTAATTATCAGTGATAGACTTAGAAATTACCATAAGTGAGAGCTAATAATAAAACTAATCAATATGCAAAAATAAACAAACAATAGTAATTTTAATCTAGCATATAAAAGACTAAGACTAATTATAGAAAAAATTCAAAAACTAAATATAAACACAAAGTAATTCCTAATATAAATAATGTTTGAAGAATTGAAGTAGCATGACATATAAAAAAAAATAAAAAAAAATTACTTGATATATGATTTTATATTTCTAGTTATCACTTTGGTAGAAAAAATCCAAAGAAATTAATTAAGAGAGAAAGTGAAAAAAGAACAAATGAAATAAAATAATTTTAAAGTGAATTTTGTGGTGCCATAGAAGAAAAATAAGAAGAAGAAAAAGAAGTGTGATTATCTTAGTGTTGAATTTTTAGGGCAATTGAAGAAGAGAGTAAGAGTATCACCCACAATACTCTCTATTTCATTATCTATTATATTATAAAAAATTTACTGTCTATTTTAGTTTGTCTTGAAAATTGTGTACATTCGAACAATATTATTTATCTCACTCTCGATTTTTATTATTTTATTAATAAAACTATCTAAAAAAATAAAGAAAGAGTAAAGAGACAAAAAAAAGAAGGAAAAAGAGAGGAAAGATAAATAATAAAATATTATTTATAAGCTTTTTGGGACTCTTAAATCTAAAAAGTGAGAATGTAAATTTTAGGGGATGAGATAAATCAGGAAGAAAATAAAGAGACTATTGGAAGATATAAAATTCTCTAAATATAGATAAAGAGGAAAATAAAGAAATTATTTGCGTTATTCTAAATGAGACTTAGGAAAGTGTTAGAAGTAATATTTAGAAGGCAAAAAAAAAAAAAAACTGAACTTTCACATTTATATCGAAAATAATATGTATTTTCAATTTTTTTAATTAAATGAATAAATTTTAAATATTTTATCAATTTAGATATTTTATTCAATTTGGTAGAAAAATTTACTAGTTTATTAGAACTTTCTGATGAGTATATTTTTTTGTTGACTAAGCAATTGACTTATTAATGCTTTATAGGTATTTAATTTACTTGCATGCAATAAAATGTTAATATTTCAATAATAATGATATTGATTAAGTAGCTTAATTGTCTGAAAGTTCAGACATGTTAATAATTTTTTTTACCAAATTGGACGGAATATTTAAATTGATAAAATACCAAAAATTTGTTTGTTTAATTGAAAAATTGAAAGCATATATTATTTTTTATACAATGATAAAAATTCATATTTTTTTAGAATTGAGTATTTTTTTTAAAGAATTATTTTATTTTTATTAATCGTGAAGTAAAAAGATGTAGGTGAAAATTAAGAAGACAAATAATTAAATATTAGAAATTTTATAAATCAAATAAGTAAAATTTTAATAGATGCTTTAAGCCATATTTATAAGTATAAGTTAAAGTAAATATGGAAGATATATAACTTCTATTTAGTCCAAACTCCTAAATAAACACACTAAATATATTATATATAAAAAAGTTTAAAAAATATAAGTGGGGTTTGAACCCCTCTTGTCCCTATTTGTATCCACCCTGCTAATTATCACAAATAAAAATACTAATCAAATCCTCCAAAATTTTTGAAATAAAACCATCCAAAATTTATGTTTAACTTTTAAATAAATGTTTTAGGAAATAATTTTTTTTAAACAAAAAAAGAAAAACCATAATGAGTAGAATCCGAGTCAATAATACAAGCATCCAACGTGTTAGATTATGTGGGGGTGTAAGCAAGAAAACCAATAACATATTAACTTATGCCACATAACCACCTTTTTTTAATTTTACTATATCTATCCTTAAGGAATTTGCAAACATTTTTTTTAATATATATATATAGCATAAGAATATATTCAAATAAATATGATAGTGAATCTCTAGCTCTCGTGTCTCCTTATCAGCCTCCACTCCTAGCAAGGAGGATATAAAACATTAATACATCAAATTTTAAAATTTATTAATGGAGTTTTTAGGTTCCATCAACTTTATCATTATTATTATTTAAAATAAATCAATTAATAAAAAAAAGTTAGCTTTTATGCCTTATCTACATTATAATTCCTTTACGAGTATGAAAGCTTTTCAATTATTAGACTTAATAAGAAAACTTAAGTACTTGGATTTAACATAAGATTCTATATTATTATTATTTAAGTTTTATATTATCCATAATTGTATGCTTTTTGTTCTTTTACTATTTTTGAATCATCACATGAGCAATTTTACATTAGATAATCTTCCTTTTTCATTAAATTATACTATTTCAAAAATATTCATTTAAAGAAACACATTTTTTAATAATAATTTTAGATATGCATGTTTATATGTTTGATATTTGACATTTATTTTAATTAGTTTGTAAATTCTTTTAAAACTCATTAATTTAGCTGTAAATATTTATATTTAATTAATTCACATACTATAAAAACACGTTATGCACGTGCATAGTATAATACATAGATATTCGTATATTCCATTATATATTGTGATATAAATGGAAATTTTAAAAATAGTAAATATGAAAAAAAATTTAAATAAATAATATTTTTATGAATTTATTTTTATTATGTGGTATGTATATAGAAATCTCTAAATTAAGATTTAATCCAATTTCCTTTTCACTCCAAGTTCCTAAAAAAAGGATTTAATTAGGAACTTTAGAGTAAAAAGGAAATTGGATCCCCACATTGTCCCTTTTGCGAATTATATCTTACACCTCAGTCGATAATGCATTATGGATCGGAGTCCAATTGACACGTGTGAGTAGCAGTGACAATATTATAAATATAAAAGTTTATTAGTTTATTAAAAAATATTCATCATGAATAAAGTAAATGTTTGGTTTATTAAAAAATATTTATTACAAATAAACTAAAAGTCTATTAATTTATTAGAAATATTCATTAATTTATCAAGAAAAATTTATTACGAATAAACTAGAGATTCATTACGAATAAATTAAATATTTATTAATTTATTAGTAAAAATTTTATTAGTTTATTTTTATTTTTTTATGTATTTAATTTGATGGATAAAAAATAAATATTTATTAATAAACTAATGAACTTTAACTTTATTCGTACCAAACCTTCAGTTTTATAATTATGAACATTTCTCAATAAACTAATAAACTTTTAGTTTATTTATAATGAACCTTCAGTTTATTCGTAATAAATATTTCTCAATAAACTAATAAATCGTGATTTTATTTGCAATGAACCTTCAGTTTTATAATAAATGAATTTTTATTAATAAACTAAAGAACATTTACTTTATTTGTAACGTACATTTAGTTTTATAACAAATTACACTTTTTGAAAAAACTAATAAATATTTATTTTATTCATAATGAACTTTTAGTTTATAACAAATGAATATTTTTTAATAGACTGATGAACTTTTTACCTAATAACAGATAATAAATATTTACAAAAATAACACCGTATTCAGATAATCGTATAATTTTAATTTATTTATAAAATTGATACTGTCTTTCATATATGTAATGAATTTTAATTCATAATGTTATGTCAACTCGGATTCATGATATAATATCTTGTCCCTTTCATAGGGGATGAATGGAGCAAATGGAGCCCAGAGATGTAGGCCCATTTCAAGTTAAAGCTACACCCTGTAAAACCCAATTATTATTATTATTATTATTATTATTATTATTTATTTTGTGTAGTGGATTAAGATTCTTTATTTTTCTTTTACAGTACCACAATATTATATTAACCTTTTCTGCCGATGTCGTTTTGGTTGGCCAAAGGGTCAAACGAGGAGCAGGTTTTATGGATTGTGTATATTAGTGTGTATGTTTGCTTTTTTCCACAATTTTATTTGATTTTTCAAAAGAATACTATCTTAAATATTAGTTTATTTTTTCAAGATATATCTATCGTTTCAGATGAATGCTAAGAATATTTTTATTTTTTTAATGCTATTTAATATTCACATTCTAGTTGATGAAGAAAGAGAATAAGAAATAAAAAAAAATTATTTAAAAAAATTTCTTTTCTCTAAGCAACCAATTAAGAAAATAGTGTTAGAAAATGAAAGTATCTTTAGCATTACTCATTATTTTGAAAAAATATTTTTACCAATGTGTATATCCTCATCATTTCGAAATTAAAGCACATTTAGCCTTTTTCTTTTAATAAATATAATATCTACAATTAAACTTAGGTATGATTTGTAAATTTAATACTCTCTCTATACCACATTAACTATTGTTTAAGATAGTGTTACAAGGATTAAAGATGTTATTTAATATATATAATTATAAGAATAAAATAACTTTATTATTTTCTCATATAAAAATCGAAAGTAGAAATTAATTATAATTACTCCAATAAATTTATTATCTCCAAATTTAAAAAATGAGTAAAATTGAAATTAAAAATTTATTTTTTATTAGTAATCTAAAATGTTATTTGGGGTGAGAAGCGGAAGGAGGAGAGTATTTAGTTTAATAAAAGTTTCTAAAACATAGAAAATACTAAAATAGAGTAGAATGTAAGTTGGAAGAATTGGAAGAAGAAAGCTTTGGATGCAAAGAAAAACTAGGGGTTAATTATATATGTAGTCACTAAATTTTATATTACTTTCATTTAAATGATTTAATTTTTTTTACATAAAAATAATTTAATTTTTATTATACAAAAATTACTTTCAATCAATAGACTATCTGAATGCTTATATGTTACTTATATAGCTCAACATTTAAACAATATATTAATCAAAAGTAATTTTATTATAAAATGAAAATAAAACTTTAAAATAAAAATTCAGTTATTTTTATATTATAAAATTTTTTTTTATCCTTTAAATAAAACTTTAAATAAAAGAAATACAAAAATCAATTACAAGACAATTGACCCACAGACAAGTGTGGGTTTGGCTTCTTCTTAAGACAACAATTGAAAAGAGCCGTTTTGAGGTCACAATCATTAACATGGTCTCAAATCAAACACCCACAGACTCAACTGTCACATCAGCTGATTGTGTTAGATTAAAAGCAGAGATATCAAAGTGCCACGTGGTATTCATAATTCAGACACTTTTTTTATTTTATTGGCAGGTCCTATAAAAATCAAGTTGATAAGTAACTGAAATGAATTCCATTCAGAAAAAAATCATTAAAAAAAAAAAAAAGTAACTCCTTATGTGGCAATTTCCTTAGTAAGGAAGAAAGAGGTTTGTGGTCCAATGACAATGCTTTACCCTACAAATTTTGACTGGGAGTAAAGCCATTTTGAGTAGTTAGAGATAGGAATTGGCAAAAGCTAAATTAAAAAAAAAATTTGAAATTATATTTATATTGAATTTTTTAAAAATTTGAATTTAATTATATATATTTTAGATTTTATAACAAATTTTATTTTGGATAAACTGGATCTCATTCTGAGCCGTTTTATACAATTTAAAATTCAATTTAAAATTATATATTTAAAGATTTTGTAAATTTATTTTTAATACTAAATAACAGTAATTTAAGATTGCTACAGAATTGTACCTAAAATTAACTGTTTCAAGTATAAAGAGTTTCAAATTTGATTTTGGATTGTACAAAACGGTACTGTTTTTGTACATATGATAATTTTTTTCCACATTAGATCCATCTTGAATATTTTTTTTAATAATTTTTTATATTTTTTCAGGTTATCACCACGTAAACTTAGAATAAAGTTCAGTCAATTTGAGACAAAATATATTATAGAACTTAAAATAAAGATATAACGGTGATAAATGCAAGGTTAAGAATTTTTTTATAATTTAGCCATTTGCAAAACAAAAAAGATTATAGATATTTATACGGTGAGATGATGCAGTAAAACTTTCTTTTAACTAGAAATCTTAAATTCAAACATTATACAAAGTATATTTAAAACTTGGAAATGACAACTGTGAATTCAGATTATGTTGACAGTGAAAAAAAAAAAATCTTCAGGCCCTTTTGATGTATTAATGGAATAACTTTCCACAGAAAGATGAAAAACGGGGTCGCACTTTCACTGCTTTTATCATAAGAAATAGATTATTGTGTTAGCTCACTCTATCTGATTGCCATTTCATAAAACATTGCTCGGTGAATAGGACTTAAGCATGGTGGGAATAAAACAGCATAAAATAAAAAGGCAATAATGCTTTGGAAAATCCCACAACTTGCACATTTTCAATAAAAGCACCAGCATGGAATATAATACCCTCTTTCATATTTTTTTTTTTTTCTTTTTCCCCCAAAATCTACAATTAAAATAAAAAAAATACCTAACATATTCCGCAGCTATAAATAGCCACTCTACCTATGCAACTTCAAGATTTCAAGGAGTTTAGCAGTGGCATTTTCCACTTGATAAGCCAGACTGAAATTTAGGAGAAAACAGAGGCTGCTCTGTTTCCCCTGTTTGGCTGTGTATATTTTCTCTCTTTGTTTTCTTTTCCTCTGCTTCCTTATGCTCTCTTGGGGCAAAATATCTTATATATTTGCCGTAATCATGGTAATCTCTGAGAATTCTCAATTCAGAGAAATGGCTGCCACCAAGGTTTTTCTTGTTTATGAATCCTCTTTCGAGTGAGATCCCAAAATCCTCGCATCAATCATTTTCCACCACTTTGCATTTGTGTTTACTTCTCAATTCTCATATACAAATGGATTCATTCAGCATCAACATCAAAGTCGAGAAAGCGAATGCGATCAAGAAGCATCGGCAGCGTCAAAAGATTGCAAGCTTGCTCAGGTTGGTAGAAATATGCCTTGTTCTTGCCTTGGTTTCCAGGTTTTCTGTTGGACTTCCTGTTGCTGTTGTCAAGAATTCTAGTGTATACTTGAAGGACCTAACGGTCAACCTTGCAAGTCCTCGCTTCGTGTTTATCATCGGAAACGCTATAGTCATCACTCTGTTTGCAAAATCAGGTCAGTTTTCGGGCCAAGGTTCTAGTGGAAAAAAATCAAGAGGTGATCTTTACGAAGAATTTGTGGAAAAGAGTGAAAAAGGTCAGCGTATGCAACGATTCGAAGCAGAATACAGAGAAAAACAGAGCAGTTGTGTTGGGTACGCAGTGAAAAAGGAAGAAAATTGTGGTTCTTTAGAAAGCAAGAAAATTCAAAGAAGTCAATCAGAGAAATTAGAAGGGGCTAATCGCAACAGGTCATGCAGAGAATTGAGGCGGACAGTAACAGAGAAATACAGGGGAAGTGTTGATGGAAGTGAAGGATGGGTGAAAATTTCATATCCTGAAGATAGGATGAGCAACGAGGAATTTAGGTGCACAGTAGAGGCTTTCATTGCTAGGCAAAAGAGGTTCAGGAAAGATGAAGAAAACTGTTGTATAGAATAATTTGGGTATATGAATTAAACTTCTATTATGTAATATTGGGATGTTTGTACGTTGTTAAAATCATAAGTGCAATGTTGTTTTACATATTGAATCTAAATCATGCCTTTGCTCTGATACTTCTGAATATAAACAATTTGATTTTTGCACTAAAATTTGCGTTTTGTGCTTTAGTTTTGAAACTGCCCAATTGCATATATAACAAATTTTGATAAAGAAGTTTCATAAATTACATATAGTCTCTTTTCATTCACTTAACGAGATCTTTGTAATTTGAACTTTGAATATGAAGTATAATGGACTTTGTACAGTATGAATCCATATTAGCATGCAACTTCTGAAATTGTGATTAAAAAGTTTAAAGAATAGAATGAATTTGGTGGAGGTAAGTATTGTGCAAGATGCCAAAGAGAAATTGATGGCATATGTAATCAAACTTTTGGAGGGAATAATAGACTTAGTGAAGATTGAATATGAAGGATGATGCAATAGATAAGAGAAATTGGTGTTGATGAGAGGTAGATATGGCATAATACATAGAATTGAACTCCAAATTCTGTGTGGGAAAAATCAATATATGCTTTGATTCTGAAAACTGGCAATTGGGTCATATGTTTTTATTTGGAAGCAAGAGAAAACAAATCAGTTGAATGGTGGTGAAGCCTTGAATGAATAAGATAAGAGTGACCCATCCAGAATAGCATCTTTCTCCTTTTATTTATGCTTTAGGCCTAAGTTAGAGGAGACATTGGCAATGGCGGAAATGGTGGATAAGTTCTATTATGAGCTGGGATTCACTCCACATATCTCATAATCTTCTTGCAGCTTTTTATCACATGTGGAAATGGTCATGGGAGTAAAGTTTTTAAAATTAGAATATCTTCTTTTAATTTTTGACAATTAAGTAGATATTAGAAGAGCCTAAAAGGAAAATGAGGCATGGCCTAGGGTTTTCTCTAACAAAAATATCCATTTACATATCTAGTTATATATGAGATAACATTTTTTTCAATTTAATTAGAAGTCTCAAATTATAAGGAAGTGTGTTGCAGCTTTTGAAGTCCTATTTACACGAACATAATTAGTTTGAGTGTGTGGTTTTAATTGTCTGAATGAAAATACTATAATCTTAAAAAAATAAAAATACCCATTCTTACACTTAAAATTGTTTCAATCTCTTTAACCTCATACACAACAAAAGCCCAAGATGTTAGTTCAAAAAAGTCCAAGATAAATTCCTAAGGGAATTTGCCCAAGCTAGCCTTATTATTATTATTATTATTGACATTAAACTTTACTGGTATGTTTTTCAATTTTAAATATCAGCAGCAAAATTTAGAATGGACAACAGTCAAGGAAACAGGTCGCAGATGCCGTTTCAGTATAGCAAATTTAACGACGTCGTTTAGAATCTTTCCAGTGTGAAGTGTGAAACTATGCCGTTTCACTATGAAACAAACCTATAAGTCTTTTTTTTTTTTTTGGTGTTTTTTTTAGGAAAGATACTTTCCAAGTCAATTAAGAAAAAATATAAAAAATAGCACGACTTCTAAGTCAACAGGTCAACGATGGTTGTTCATTGTCGTTTTATTTATTTTATATTCTTCACGGGTCTGTCGAGACTTTTCCACCGTTCCCACTTTCTCATCACTTTCCTAATTTTTCATAGTAACCAATCACCATCTTCTTTTCCTTGACAAAATATTAGGTATCCATCAGAATAAGGTTGTTTATTTGTTACATACCTTTCAAGTTTGATCTACATTTTCTTAATCTAAATCAATATTATTTTTTTATTTATTTTCATTTATTATCCCGTTCTTTTATATTGATTTTATAGAGATTAAAAATTAAATCCATTACCTTTAACGTTTATTATAAATATTTCAAAATAGACGTACTAATTAAACTAACAACAATTAGTTTAAGTTATAATGTCTTTTATTTACTTGAATTTTATAAGAATAATTTGTTTTTTTTCTTCATCTGTCTTAAATTTGTACACTTTCTTTCCTTTTTTTTTTTTATCTAGCTAAAATCGTACTTTATTTTTCTTTCATTATAATAATTGATTTATTAATTTTTATAAGATTTTTAATTAACATTTTTTGTTTATAAAATATACAAATTATTATTTTTTTAATATTTATTAATTAATATAAGGTATATTAAAAGAAATGGTTTAGTTTCAACATATTAATTAAATTTTCTGAATATATATAAAAGATTAATTTTTTAAACGAAAAAAATTGAGTATTGTAGCCGTGGCTAATTGTATAAATAGTAACAAATTTTTATCACTTTGTTACAATTTGGTATCAAATCTTTTAATTATTATAAATTGGTACAAAATTTTTTATAAATATTACAATTTGGTGCCAATATTCAATTTTTGGTATCATAAAAATGACATAACATGCCACATCAAATTAAAAGATAATTGAGGCAGACTAAGAACATATGACAAAACGATGATGTAAGATTAATTGTTTTAGTTCCAACTGTATAAAATGTTGAACCATCGGCTAAAGTAACATGACTGGTAGATTTTCGTAACCGAAAAGTAGAGAAAAGATTTATTTTCTCATAAAAATATACGACAATGTTTCCAAATATTAAAGAAAAATAAATTAGACAAAGAAAAATAATATATCCAATTATCACCATTTTGAATGTATTTTTATTATAGAATAAATCTAATGTGGATAATATAGTGATGTCATGTGATATGTTATCTTTCCGTACCGTAATTAAAGATTAATATCAAATTATAATATTTATAAAATATTCTAATTTATAATAATTAGAATATTTGATATCAAATTATAATAAATTGATAAAATTTTAAATTGTTTGTGTAATTACTCCATTGGAGTAGTCCATTTCTTCAATTCGGAAAATAAATAAATTAAAATTGTAAATTTATGTAAAAGTAAGTCCAGTAAAATGAATTAATAGTAAAATTTTTTTTGTACATATATGAAATTGGTAACAAAATTTTGTTTTGTATCAAATTAGTATTAAAATTTTAGAGTTAATTTTAGATCATGGTACTGAATATTTTTTCGATTGATTTATATTGATATAAACACTTAATTTACTGATGTAAATGCTGGATTTGTGGATGTAACCGTTGAATGTGCTGATATCTAAAAAATTTTAGGTATTAGAATTTACTGATATACATGTCTAAAAAATTTTAGAATCCATATAAAAATTATGGTGAAAAAAAAAAACAGTTTACCCATTTAAGTCACTCCCTCTTCCTTCGCCAAATGTTCAACTCACAGTTCTTGGAGAAACCCACAGAAAGTGAAAGCAAGAAATTGAAGAAGCCATCGACGAGGAGGAGGATGTCATTGTTTTGGAGAAGCACCGATATGCCATCCACCAGGGTCATAGTCTCCGCCGCAGCATCCGCTGCCGCCACGGCCATGCTCCTCCGTTCCATCGCTAAAGACTATATTCCAAGCGAGCTCCGACACTACTTGTATTTCAAACTCAAAACCCTCTTCAACTCTTTCTCTTCTGAACTAACCTTTATGATCGAAGAATACGACAACCTTAACCACAACCATCTGTTCAAAGCTGCAGAGCTCTATCTTGAATCCATTATTCCACCTGATACACAAAGACTCAAACTTTCAATGCCCAAGAAAGAAAGTAAGCTCTGCCTCTCCTTAGAGAAAAATCAAGAAATCATCGACACCTTTAATGGAGTCCCCTTGAAATGGAGATTCATATCAAGAGAAGTGAGAGTAAAGTATATTCCATCAGTCTCAGATCATTATAGCTCTCTCCCTGTAACTGAGCATAGATTTTTTGAGTTAATTTTCCATAAGAAACAAAAGAATATGGTTCTCGATTCTTATATCAAACACGTGGTGGAGAAATCCAAAGAATTGAAAGAAAAGAAAAAGGCGTTAAAGCTTTTTACTTTAAGGCAGGATCGGATGTCAGGGAGAAGAGGAGATGCATGGCAATCCGTGAATCTTGATCATCCTGCTACTTTTGATACTTTGGCTATGGACATAGAGATGAAGAAGATGATCATGGATGATCTTGAAAGATTTGTAAAGAGAAAAGAGTTTTATAAGAGAGTAGGTAAGGCTTGGAAACGTGGGTACTTGTTGTTTGGGCCACCAGGGACAGGGAAATCGAGCTTGATTGCTGCCATGGCCAATTATCTCAGGTTTGATATATATGACTTGGAGTTGACTGATCTCAGGACTAATTCTGAACTGAGGAGATTGCTGATTTCGACTGCAAATAAGTCAATACTTGTTGTTGAAGACATTGATTGTTCCATTGAGTTGCAGAATAGGGTTGCTGAAGCTAGAGCTGCTAATGCTAGACTTACTCAAGGTTACAATCCAGGAAATCAGGTAATTTTATTTTCAATTTTGATGCTTTTGTTAGAACTGAATTTCATTCAGACAAATTGTGCGTGTATTCACATTATAGTTGTATCAGTTTCAGGTAACACTATCAGGATTGCTCAACTTCATAGATGGGTTATGGTCAAGCTGTGGGGACGAGAGAATCATAATCTTCACCACCAATCACATAGAAAAACTTGATCAAGCTCTGCTTCGACCGGGCAGAATGGATATGCACATCCACATGTCGTATTGTACTCCATCTGGATTCAAAACGCTGGCCTCCAATTACCTTGGAATCACAGAGCACCCACTTGTGTCTGAGATACAAGAGTTGATAGAGATAACAAAGGTGACTCCTGCGGAAGTAGGTGAGCAGCTGATGAAAAGTGAAGAACCTGAGATCGCTTTAAGAGGTCTCATTGAATTCCTACATAGCAAGCAGACAAAAGAGGAGAAAAGGAGGAAGAAACAAATTGATGAAACCAAAGCTATAACTGAAGAAACAAACCGAGCAGATGCACCGCATCCATCAAAGACCAGCAATGGTGATATTCAGAAAAAGGAGTAGCTATGAGCTGAAGTAGGGATATGCTTCGATTACTTATGTTTCCCCGTATGTCAAATGGACCCTCATGTACGTTCAACGTTGGAGGCTCAAGTCAATAAAACGAATGTGAAAAAATAGAGAGCCCAAATATACATTTTGCCAATCGAGTAATGGTTTAATTCTTCACTTTTGATTAGTGTTTGTTTTCTATTTCATCCCATGCATGAAATGATAGAAACTTAAAAAGAGTCATTTCATCTGAATTTGCTGGCGGGAGCAATACTGTGCAACTTTCAGTCCTCACAGACAACCGAAGGTCGATCCCCCCGATTACAACAGTACCGCATTTAACATTTTATCTACAATCCACAAAACCCATGACCGAATCTATATCTAAATTTTTACACTTAAAGAGGACCAGCAGCTAACTTATTTAAATATAACGATAATAAGATCACAAGGATTTCTGAAATTATGGTAAATTTACATGATCATGTCATAAACGAAGATGCAATATCAAAGAAATTGCTCCAAGGAGATTTTTTTATGGTTGTCTGATACAGTTGCTTCTAGTTAATGAATTATCTTTCAGTTAAAAAAAGGAAAAAAAAAAATCTAAATGTCACAGAGAAACTCAGCCCCTGAAATAAAATTACTGTGCTAATTAGAAATTGCGAGCTGTCTACAACAACAATTACGAGGTAGATTTCCTCCATGACGAATGCATTAGGGAGTATCTCCACCATTAATTTATTTACATAATCCTTTGGTCTACAAATTTACAAAGAGGAACTAAATTAAAAGCTTCTCATTTTTGCTCCAATTTCTCCAGATACAGTAAAACCATCTCTATTCTAGACGTCTACGTGTATTTCAATACAAAATTTAGCAACAGAAACATACATTCAGTGCCATTGCGATGCAGATAAGATATTAACTGTCGGTTTCGAGTTCAGCCCCAAATTGCTCCAATCTTGCTGCATCTTCGTCCAGATCCCGGACATGAGCATGATTGACTAATCCATCATCCTCACTAGCATGTATCTGTCTACCACCAAACCTGACAGACGGGGCAAAAAGGAAAGCATGACTGCACGTCCCATAAAAAAGCTCATACCTCTCAAAACATGCATCAAGAGGACCAAGCAAAAGGAGTAAATTGAATGAAGTTGAGAGCCTATTTTGATTGGAGTTTTGTTTAATGAGGCCAAGTGCATTATTTTGTTGTTAACCTTAGATGACATAATAAGAGACACGTAATGCTTATTATCTTCATTAAACAGAGAATTTACCATCGTCCATTCATCAACTCTATGCACCTCTGCGCATCTTTCCTGTCCTTAAATTTTACCAAAACAACACCCTGTGGATGATTCTCGCAGACCTGCATGCAAAACCATAACAGAACATGGAAATACATTAACTGAATTTCAAAAGAAGCAGAAACACTAACTCATAAAAATTATTCTAATATAAGCAATATCTGGAAATGACTGATTCTTATCACCAACAGAGCATCAATAAGTGTATTATGGAAGTCCAAAAAAGCAACCCAATTGACTTAAATATGTTGTCATTCTTTCAAATAAAAAAATAAATCATTCTGAAACATGTTCACTTTCATCGTTTATATACCACAAAGTTCATGAAGAGTTAATTTATCAGTTTACGAGTCCCATCAAATTATCAAAATATGTTCCAATACATACAAAGAGCAGAAACTGCCTGCACAGACTAAAAAAGCAATTATATTACATGTGGCATGTCTAGTTTACATCATATGATAGAAAATGGGGCACATGTTCAGACACTAGATTATCCAGATACTTTGGGACACAATATGGGAAAACAGCTGAGTTCCTAATCGTTTCAGTTACCTTGACTGAATCAACTGGACCAAGCTTTACGCATTCCTCTTTAACATCCAACTCCAGTTCTGAACACAAGTTCTCGTCAGCCTATAAAATACCAGAAAATTTCCAAATAATTCAGATCAAGAATAGCCAAAGTCCTGATATTTAGATTTCTTAATTCAAAAATTTGATTGAATTTAGAATATTAATCACTAAATGCAGCAACAAATAAAAGGATAACAAAGGTCATTACAAATTGGACCCCATTCTTTAAAACAATACTATGCCAATAGAGAGCAATATTGAACCAGAGAAGTTGAGAGGAAATTTGTTGTATTGTTTATTCACAATTGTATTGGTATCTATATACATAACAGATCCTATACTAGGAAAGAATCACACTAATTATGCACACTGATTTGGTAACAACAATCATCCCTAATTATGCCTACAATCTTGTAATACTCCCCCTCAAATTGAAGCATAAATGTTAATCATGCCTAACTTCTTACAAAGATAATCAACCCTAATTCCATTAAGTGCCTTTGTGAAAATATCTCTCAATTGTTCTTAAGTTTTCACACAGCCTGTAGAAATCAAACCTTGCTGAATCTTTTCACGAACGAAGTGGCAATCAATCTCAATATGTTTGGTTCGCTCATAAAAGACCAAATTAGATGCAATGTAAAACGCAGCTTGGTTGTTACACCATAACTTAGCTAACATTGAAACCTTAAAACCCACTTCGTTGAGAAGCTGATATATTCACATTACTTCACATACAGATTTGGCCATAGCTCTGTATTCAAACTCAGCGCTTGATCAGGAAACCACATTCTGTTTCTTGCTCTTCCACGAAACCAAATTGCCGCCAATGAAAACACAATATCCTAAAGTTGATCTTCAATCTTCCTTGGACCATGCCCAATCAACATATGAAAAACATTCAATCCTAGTATGACTATGATTACTATACAACATTCCACAGCCAGGTGCCCCTTTCAAATAGTACAAAATTTGTTCCACTGTCTTCCAGCGATCAACAGTTGGAGACGACATATACTAACTAACCACACTAACTGAATAGGCAATATCTGGATGAGTCACAGTGAGATAATTCAATTTCCCAACCAATCTTCTATATCTTTCAGGATCTTCAAATAAATCATCATCTCTCGTAACTGCATACTAGGAATCATTGGAGCATTGCATGGTTTAACTCCCAACTTCCCTGTTTCGGATAGTAAGTTAAGCACATACTTCTTTTGAGACAAGAATATTCCCTTCTTACTCCTAATTACTTCAACACCCAAGAAATATCATATCATTCCCAAATCTTTGGTATGAAACTGAGTATGAAGAAAGGATTTAAGAGATGAAATCCCTGCAGAGTCGCTACCAGTGATAACAATATCATCTACATACACAACTAATAGAATAATGCCACTATCAATGTGTTTGCAGAAAATAGAGTGATAAGATTTACTTTTATGCATGCCAAAATTCTCAACAACCTAACTAAACTTACCAAACCATGCACAAAAACTTTGTTTCAAGCCATACAAAGATTTGCGGAGACGACATGCTTTCCCATTCTCTCCTTGAGCAACAAAACTAGGTGGTTGCTCCATATAGACTTTCTCCTGAAGATCACCATGAAGAAAGACATTTTTAATATCCAATTGATACAGAGGCCAATAATGAGTGGCTGCCATGGAAATTAATAGCCTCACACAGGTAAGTTTAGTAACAAGAGAAAATAAGTCAAAGTAGTCCACTCCGTACGTCTGAGCATATCCTTTAGCAACAAGGCGGGCTTTCAATCTAGCCATAGAGCCATCAATATTGACTTTCATTGCAAACACCCATTTACACCCAATAGTCCGTTTTCCTGCAGGTAAATCTTCCAAGGTCCAAATACCATTACCATCCAAAGCATTCATCTCCTCAATCATAGCATTACGCCAGCTAGAATGGGCTAAAGCTTCACGAGTAGTTTTAGGAACAGAAACAGAATCGAGAGATACAATAAAGGAACAAAGGATGACAAATGATTATAGAAAACAGAATAGGATACTGGATAGGTGCATAAACGTTTACCTTTACAAAGAGCAATGAGAGGATCATCACTTGGGAGTCGGATCGGATAACAAAGAAACTGGTTCATAAGGATATGAACTAGGAGGATCTAGAATAGGTGCAAAAATAGGCTCAAGGGTATCATTAGAACATTGTGTCCAGCGAGTGTATGTTTGCTTTATGGTAGGTCTTACAAGAACTGATGGAGGAGGATCCAAAGAGGAGGTTACAGTATAGATTAGCAAATCATTATCCCCCCTGAGGAATAGGACCTGTAGATGAAGAAAATAGGGTATGCTCCCAAAAGGTAACATTAGCTGACACAAGATACTTATTAAGACTAAGACAATAACACCTATATCCCTTTTGCACACGAGAATATCCCAGAAAGACACATTTCAAATATTTAGGATCAAGTTTTGTAACTTAGGGACAAACATCTCTAACAAAGCACGTACAACCAAATATCCTAGATTTAATGGGAAACAAAGATTTATTAAGAACGAGAACAGAGAAAGGAGTCTCAGTAGACAGAACTGAGGATGACGTTCTGTTGATCAAGAAACAAGCTGTAGAAATAGCATCAGCCCATAAATGTTTGGGTACTTGCATCTAAAATAACAAAGCTCTAGTAGTTTCAAGAAGATGCCTATTTTTTCTTTCAGACACACCATTTTGAAATAGTGTGTCCACACAAGATGTTTGATAAAGAATACCATTTTGGATCATATACTTTTGGAAAATTTCTGATGAATTTTCCTTAGCATTATCACTACTCAAAGTATGTACATGCACACCACATTGAGTTCAAATTTCAACACAAAAGATAGAAAAGTGAGAACAATTTTTCATCAAATATAACCATGTCATTCGAGAATAGTCATTAACAAATGTAACAAAATATCTAATCTCAGTTTTAGATAAAACTAGACACGGACCAAAACATCAAAATGTACTAACTTAAAAGGAGCATTAGCTCATTTATTGACTCTTGGACTAGAACTAAGACGATGGTGTTTAGTTGACAATCAAAAGACGACATAGTAGAAAACTGAGGACAAAGTTTCTTTAACATTGGAAGAGAAGGATGACCTAACCAACAGTGTGCTTTAAAAGGGGTGACAAGTCCAGCACAAGCTATGGATTTTGGTATTTGTGTATCAAGGATATAGAGGCCTCTAGACTCATATCTCTTACCAATAATCTCCTTCGTCACAAGATCTTGAAATAAACAGTAATCAGGAAAAAATGAGAGAACAATTGAGATTACGAGTGATTTTACTAACATAAATCAAATTAAAGGATAATTGAGGCAGACTAAGAACATATGATAAAGTGATGATGCAGGATTAATTGTTCTAGTTCCAACAGCATAAGATGTTGAACCATCAGCTAAAGTAACATGATTGGTAGATTTTCGTAACTGAAAGGTAGAGAAAAGATTAGAGTTACCTGTCATATGATTTGTAGCACGAGAATTAATAACCCATTTTGACGAGAAAACAAGACATGTTTTGGGTTTACCTGACTCAGCAATGGTAATAATGGATTTGGATTGAGGTGATGAATGCTGAGTCAATCGGGGCATACTCCTCCACAGATATTGTAATAGCCTTTTCAGAGGTTTTGATCGTAGATGCAACATGAGCAAACTGAACTTTCTATATTGCAATCTCGTTTAACATGACCTGGCTTATGACAATAGTGACAGACCACCTCCCTTGTCTCCTGTCCACGAGTGCCATAGTTGTCGGAACCCATGCTCTTACTACCACCACCACTTCTATATGGTTGTTTCCCAAACTCAGATGTGTTATTACGACTTATAAGAGCACAACTAGGCTGAGCAAGTTGAACCGGCGGTGAACTCTCGGTACAAAGAACCCTACTAAAAGCATCTTGAAGAGATATCTGACTCAGAGAGAATTTGTGACTTAGCTGTCTTATACTCAAATGGAAGACTAGCTAAAAAACTCATAACAGCCATCTTCTCGCGCCAAGATTGTTGTATAGTCACATCTGTATTGAAGGAAAGCAGCATATTGAGTTCTTCATAGGTCTTCTTGAAATCCATGAAATAATTGGTGAGAGTCCTATCACCTTTGTTTGCCCTATAAAATGCTTTACACACATCATAAATACGAGAAATGTTCCCTTTTCCAGAATACAAGAAATCCAAATATTGTATCAAATCTTTAACTGTTCGAAACCACCTCACTGCCAATGGAATTACGTAACAAACAAGCATCTTCTCTCATCCAAGATAGTTTAGAGTCATCAATAGGAGAATCATGTATCAAATGGCTATCCATAGAAATACTTAGCAAATATAATTCAATAGTTCGACTCCAGTCAAGATAATTTGTGGCATTAAGTTTATGTTCCATGATTTTTGACATCACCAGAACCACATCTGAGACAACAACAACCTCTTTCTCAGCCATAATGTACTAACTAGTAGTCCAAAACAAATGAAGATTAAATTCTGGAACTTTAGCAAACAGAACACAGACTCAAACCTGTCTCACAAACAGCTCCACACCACAGCAGATGTTGGCCAACCAAGTATGAAAATAGAGAGCCCACACAAATGCGAGATACCTGACGGCGACCGGCAAAATTTCCAGTCATAAACGCACCCTCACGCGCCGGCACATGGCACTGTCGCAGCAAACGTCGAATGGCATGCGGTGGTCAAATTCTGGCAGATGGCAGGCAACGCTTCTCCCTGAAGTGGCAGTATCGATGGGTGAGCTTCTGATGATGGTGAACCGAGATCGGCAGCCTCCCTCACTCACAACACCCAACACCCAGAATTTTGAAAAAAATACCCCACCTAGAACTTAGTTTAGCAAAGCTATGATACCATGAAAGCAATATTGAACAAGAGAAATTGAGAGGAAATTTGTTGCAATGTTTATTCACAATTGTATAGGTATTTATACACATAAGAGATCCTATTCTAGGAAAGAATCGCACTAATTATGCACACTGATTTGGTAACAGTTAGGGACTGATTTGGTAACAACAATCATCCCTAATTATGCCTACAATCTTGTAACACCAACAAAATCTCTATTTTGGATTTCAATATTCATCCTCACTGAATCTTCTTTCAAAATTTAAACACTTTTTGGCTGATAACATTACTTTAAAGTACCCATAAAATAAATTTTGAAGTGATGTTATTTATGATCCATAAAAATACAACTTTCCGTGTTTATGAGTGTCCTTTAGGTCCTCACTTCCAAAATTTTCAAAGAATAACTGAATGTTAAGTCTTAAAAATTCACAAAAGATTTTTGTCCGAAATTGGTATCTTCAGAATTTACATGTAAGATATAACTCTATCTCCTGCCAACATATAGGCATCAGGAAAACCTCGATGAACTTATTCCTAAACAAGGCTCCAGCAACAAGAAAATTGATACCAGCATTTAAGAGTAAAAAGGTTCCATGTAAAGTAAACGGCATTAGGGAAAGACATCACTATCTTCTATGTAATTACAAAATAAAACAATGATTCAATCATCTGGGCACAAAAAAAGTTAGAGACACATGGCCGAGTAATCTTGATAACAATCATACCGGTAAAGCAGTTATTTACTGCAAGAGATGCTTGATGAAACTGAATAGTTCTGTCTTACCCTCATTTCAGCAGGCATGAACATGTGACGAAGAACAACAGTGGCTGGAATTGACACCTTCGCATCATCACGTCCACCTTCATCATAGAAGGAACACATGTGAACTACCAGATAATATCTCTCATACAATGTAACCAATAGTGGAACTGATACAGTTTTAAGCAGCATACTACATGTTTTAAGGAATAAAAATTTCCAGATACACTTCTAAAAATAAAAGGAAAGCATTAAATATAGTTTCCAGTTTCCAAGCCTCTTTCTCATCAATTTCACTAGTAGACTAGTAGAAATTGAGAATAATGCAGACATGATATTACACAATAAATCCCTCAAGTGAAAAGTGAAAATATCAAATTGAGAACATCAACAGCCAAAAAGAGGATGAATGATACAGAGTTAAATCATGGACAAAGACTCGTAAGCAGCATATAGCATCACAACTAAGAAAGTACTAGGTAATATAATATTGTAAATTAATATCAGAAAACCACAAGAAGTATAAAAGAAAACCTCACCAGTTCACTCTCAATGCCCATCAATTTGAAATACGATTGTCAAAGAAATTGATTTTTGGGCAAGGAGTATAGGATATCATATTACTGATTTCTTTTACCTAATAAATTATATAGTTTATCTTTCAAGACAAAAGAATTAGGAGTTTAATTTCTTCAGAGTCATTTTAAACTAAAATCATCATGATAATCAGTATACTACATGGCATTCTACCCTATTCTCGCCAAATAGTAAAAATATGAACAGATTTTGGATAGTAATTGAAGGAACAACTTCTCTAGGACCAAAATGATGTTTTTTTTATCCTTCTCAAAGACAGGACAGAAAAAACAAAAAACTGTATCAGCAATATGTACTAAATTACATCCAATTCTTCAGAATTTCAGATGTAGCAAATGATAAATGAACTCGTTTTAATGATAAATCATGTAATCCTTCTCATAAAAAATATTAAATAACTAAATATTATGTTTCAAAATGGAATATGATCAGATCAAATACAACAATCATAACACCTACAGCATCTTAAGATTGAAAATGAAACATACCCCAACCAAGAATCTTCTCCTCAACCCGTTTTAGCTTTTTTTTCTTCTTGTTGTCAACTTGTTTGGGAATAAATCTATCCCCTGCATTTTAGTAAGGCTCAAAAACAGATTAACAAGCCCTTAATAAAGACAGTTAGTTACTTGCCTATTCTAGAAAATGTAAGGATATCTTTCATGTCCTAAACAATAAACAAGTACCATTAACAAAAATACATATAAACATAACTAATCAAGATGGAAGCATAAAGTTTGTATTATATTTATACCTTTCTGCTCAAACTTGGCTCGACTGACTGACATAGGAATTGTACCACCAGGACGTAAAGGTGTCCCATCCAAAATTTGCATAGCCAAATCAACGGAGGGTTCCTGAAGTACAATCAGGAATAAATATATGCATGCAGAAAAAATCTTAACTGTCACAAGTCACAGCTCAATGAAAACAGCAAAGAAATTACTTTCAGATATGTAACTAATGCATCTCCCTTTAACCTTCCTGTCTCTTTGTCAAAATAAATCTTCACACGTGGCTTTTTCATCTCAGGGTCCTGTACAGTTCACAATTTGGCTCATTAGATGTTCAATTCATGACACCAAATTGCTTGGGATACATAAACATAACAGCATGTTTTGCTTTCCCAGGGCTCTCAACTATCTCTCACCAAACCAGTTTCAATCTTCAGTAATATAATGGCTTCCAAATTGAACTTGGCTCAAATTCCTAAGATCACAGAACATTTAAAACGTTTGTCTAAGACTATGTGCTAAACAAACCAAGCAACCAAACATCAGAACTTTATTTCTATAAAACGGTCGATGCCTCTGCAAACTAAAACAAAATTGACAAACTAAACGTTTGCCTAAGACTGCTAAACAAACCAAGCTACCAAACCTCTGAAATTTATTTGACAGCACATGCCACTGAATCATTAAATTCATCTGAATGAAACTTGTGTAGTAACTATTTAGCAAGATTCGTTCCCAAGACATCATTAACAAATAAGCACAAACACACATATATATTAGTTCCCAGTTGACCTGGCACAAGTAATTTTCTGGTGGTACTCAGGAAATCTAACACAAGTCAGTAATTCCCTACCATGGAAACAGAGCATTAAAAGAAAAGGTTGATTAATCCCTAGTCCCTTCAACCATACATAGAAGAAAACATTCAGAAATAACGAAGATATTAGCTTTACCTCTTTAATTATCCCACACTTGGAAAATACCTCCACCACCTGCAACCAATCTCCCAAAATGAGTTTCTTGCTAAGATGACTTTAGTAAAATAGTAACTGTGAGTTACCTCTTCAGCTGTGACATCATCGGGCAACCCAGTTACATAAACATGAGTATTGATTTTCAATTCAAACCAACTGTCAGGGGCCTTGTTGGCTTCCTGCAAAAGCCACGAAATGAACAACAGCATTACCACAAACAGAAAAAATACAAAGCAACATGCCTACACATTCCATCATGAAAAATGGTATATTATTGGTAATAGTTGGTGCTCTTCATTTTTATAGTCACAAAATAGCTGAAACGAATAAGGATAGGTAATAGTTACTGCTTCTTCATTTTATAGAAACAAATAAGAGAGAGGAATTGGGAAGACCTTCTTATCTGCTTGCTTGTCCTTGTCACCTTGCATGTCCTTCTTATCATCTTGTATATTCTTATTATTAGCTTGTACATTCTTACTATCAGCTAGAATGTCATGTATCTTTCTCTTTCCATTATGATTTGATTCTGTTTCACCAGTACCATTAACTTTTTCTTGGGAAGCTGCATCCTCAATATCAATAGTGGGGAAAACTTCCTCTTCTTGCAAAAAGGTCATTTCTTCTAACTCATATTGCCCACCGATGCTTGATGAGTTATCCTACAGATTACCAATAAATCATGAAAATTCTAGTATGTACTCAACCATATCAGTGAGGAAGTGATATTAGGCTACATCATATGACAGAATCAGAATAACCCACAGCAAAGTTCTACATATGAAGCTCATGTGTATCCATTCAATACCCTATTATGCTGGTACTTTTCATGTTATTTCCCCTGACCTTTCAAAACACAGTAGCATATATGTGCACTCATACACATAAGAAATGCTTACAATTAACATAAAAAAATAGAGATGCAATTAACAATTTTGTAAAAACCTGTAGAAGTTTCAAAAGAAATCTATGACCCAGCAAGATCACCGAGAAATTCATAGAGAACTATCTTTCGAATAGAGTAAATTAATCAATTTTCTTCAAATGCCAAATCATAGGTAACCGTGAGTGCGAAATTGTTATGAGACTCGAACATTATTTAGGAGTAGAATACTTTCTAAGTGGAACACAATCCATTATTCCCTTGTGCCTTTGCTTCATGAAACCAATACCACCACCCCCCTCCCTCCCGGGCCAACCCAAACCTAATATCCAAGAGTGAAGGGACAGAATGATGCATGAGCACCTAATCTTAAATAACATAAGCCATTAAGTAATATAAAATTAAACCATAAACAAAATTCTCTGAAAGACGAGTAATAGGCAAGTAAAATCATTGATGCAACCAACATTAAGTAGAAAATCCAGAATCACATTTTAAATATCATTCTTGAGCCAAATAATATAGTAAAAGCAAAACCGTTAAAATCAAAATTCACAACCAACCTGAGGAACCCATGCTCTGAGACCTCTATTCCACTTATATAGAGTACCATCATCATCTGTGAATTCTTCCTCACCCTCAGGTGGAGACTGAACTCTATCACGATCATATATGTCAATGTTACCACTGACACTGCCAGCAAGAGACCCATTTTTCAACCGTTTTGCTTCAGCCTCTGCCTCTTTAATTTCCCTCTGCCATTTCTCAAACTCAGCCTCATCATCATCAGAGGTCACTGCCAAACATATTGATATTACATATAAGGAACTGCATTCAAGCCATGGAAATGCTTCTAACAAGTAACCCATAGATTTCATTTTCTACAAGGGGGAAGGGGGGAAAAATGAAAAGCCTTACCTGCAACAACTGCATTAGTTTTCTGTTCATTGCTAGAATTAGATCCATTTTGTGAGCCAACAATACCTTTCTGTGCCTCCATTATGCTGTGCCCCTTCTCCAACTCATTATAATTGTTAGAGGGTACTGAACAAAGCATCCCGGTGTAAGAAACCGCAACGGTGAAATATAAACACTATATATCTTTATGAAAAAATGGAAGGCATAGAAGCATGCACATGTGCATTTGCAGAGATTAAAAAAAAAGAGAGCAAAATGAGTCAAGGAAAATAGTGACCTGTTGTAGAAGAATCAGCTCTCTGTTGAGATAATCCTGATATCAATTCAGGTATTGATGACAATGGCTGCCAACCGGTTCTTCCTTCAGACCAGACAAGTGCACCTTCTGAGACATATCCATTTATGAAATGTTCTGTGCAGGCGCAGTAAAGAAGCAAAGTAGATGATATAATAGCTCATTAGACCAATTGAACAAGTTACAGATGGAACAATTTTCTTGAAACAGTGCTAGTGATTACTGGTAAAACTGAAATTCGAGAGAAAAAAAATTCACCTTGGAAAATTTGGGCTCTCAATTGTGAAAACGAAATACAACAAGAAATTTAGTGTCCAAAGACATAACAAAAAAATACTATTTGTTTACCCCATCTTCATTCAAGAAAACAGTTTATTTTTTCTTTATTTTTTAAGAAAAAAATATACTCAGGAGTCAGGACGACGACTCCACCCTTGAAAACTGCATATATAAACAACTCACAACAGCAGTCAATTCGATATTTAAGAAAACTCACCATGCAGTTCAGAAGATGCATAAGGTCCAACGTATTCTTGATTTTCACCAAGAATATACCATCCTGTTTCCATATTCGTACCATAACTCCCCTCTGCACTTAAAGATTAAAGAAAATATCTCATTTATTCATGCAAACTGAGTCACAATCATAACATAAACAATTACAAGCGTACAAACATAGTTATTAATGGCACAAGGCACACTAAGGCGCTAAGGGGTCCTAGAGCCAAGGCACAAGGTGCAGGCGAGCGCCTGAGTGACATAAAGATCAAAAAAAAAAATAATAGAAAAAAAATATAAATTTTAATAATAGACTAGGCGATGTAATATTATAAATATTAAAACTCAAAACATATAAATCATAACAACAAAATAGAAACACATAAAAAAAAAAAATTAATTAAGGTTTAATATCTTAAACACAAGACTCCTAGATTTACTAAACACACAATGATCCTAAGTTTACTAATATTGTATTTAACAAGTTCTAACACTTATCAATTATGAATTATCATAGCAAAATACAATTAGTATTGCGCTTAAATTATGCGGTTCAAATTGTCTTTGTGGAAGTTAGAACAAATGTTTTCTTTGCCTTAACCTTTTTTTTTTTTATTGTTTGTTTTGGAAATAATTATTTGTGATAAAACATAATAAAAGTTATTTTCAATTTATAATCAATGATTTAGATTTTTCGACACTAAAAACAAAAAAAATACAAATATTTAACTAATATCACAAAGGCACGCCAAGACACATGTCTTTGTGAGCCAAGGCGCATGTCTTTGTGACAGCACCCGCCTTTGGATTTTCAAGGCGTTGAGGCAAGAGCCTGGTGAGCTTTGAGCCTGAGGCGCGCCTTTAACAACTATGCGTACAACTTACCTAAAAAATGCAAATAAATTCACGATGAAAATATTCATTTAAAAAAAACAATGCTTTTCCTATCTATTAATCTTAAACATAATTCCACATTACACACGAAATCAAAGACTATCAAAACCAAACAAAACCTATCCTAAAAATAGCACCCAGTATTTTTCTGTATCCCGCACCTTATTCAAATGAACCAACGAAACCCTAATAACAACTAAACCCTATCATTCTTATATCTATAAAACAACTATATCACACGCCCATTTAGACTTTCCAACTATGTGGCAACTAGGATCGGCGAATAAATTCTAAGAGGAGAAAACATAAAAATATCAATTCAAACACATACAAATAAGAATAAGAACCTCGCATAGCAAAAACGTTACTTTACCAACGGGTTTATGCTAGTTAACAAAATTTTAATAGCCAAATCTTTCACACATCTCAATACAATTGAGTAAATTATTAAGTGCAATGATACTAACCAGGAGGTTGTTGATAGTGTTGGTGATCGGTGTCGCGTACAGAGGACATCTTTAATCGGTTTCTTCTGGAAAATGAATTTGAGTACCGGAGAGAAGGAAAGAGGAGCTAAATGGACGGCGGCGGAAACTTTTAATCTGTTTGGATATCACTCCTTTTAAATCCAAGTCTGAGGATAAGGATATATCCTTGCCCAGAACTTTTCCCCGAATTCTATGCGAAAGCGTAAGATAAAATTTTCTTCTTAGGACAATAATTACTTCAGGGCAAAAAATTTCAATTTTATCGATAGGTTTTTTATATTTGTATTTTTATCTATTTTTTTTTAAAATATGTATTTAATATATTTTTCATTTAATTAAAATATAAAATGATTATTTTTCTTATTTTAAATATGAATTAAGAATTTATTAACTTACAGTATCAATATTTATCTTTATACATGTATTTATTTATTTTTAATTATTATTTAATTAACTTAATTAGAAAAACAATATAAACTTGAATTTAATTAATTTAATTATCAAACTAAACCCTGAACAAATATTAATTATAAAAAATATATAAATTTGTATTTAATAAACTTAATTAAAATTATTTACTTTGGTAAACTTTTAGTAGATTGTTGGATAAATCTAAAGTAAATCTTAATAAATCTTGAATAAATATTAGGTAAATTTCGGGTAAATTTTAGACAAATTTTGAGTAAACTTTAGGTAAATTTTGAGTAAATCTTTAGTAATTCTTGAGTAAATATTTTGTAATTTTAATTTTTATTAATTTTTTGAAAAACATTAGATAAATTTTTGGTATAACTTGTGTACCTTTAAATAAATATTTGATAAATATTTTGTAATTTCAATTTTCATTAATTTGTGGTAAATATTAGGTAAATTTTAGATAATTTTAGGCAAATTTTGATAAATTTTTAAGTAAATATTTTGTAAATTCAATCTTCATTATTTTTTAGTAAACATTAGATAAATATTGAATATAATTTAAGTAAAATTTAAGTAAATCTTTTAAAAATATTTTATAAATTCAATTTTTATTAATTTGTAATGAATCCTAGGTAAGTCTCGAATAAATTTTGGATAAATTTTGATAAATCATTAACTAAACATTGTGTAAATTCAATTTTTATTATTTTTTTAAATAAATATTAGATAAATATTTGGTATAATTTGAAATAATTTTAAATAGATTTTTGAAAAACCTTTTGTAAATTCAATTTTTATTAATTTGTAATAAATTTCAGGTAAACATTGGATAAACAATGCTTTTGGACGATTTTGGTATTTTTGAAAAAAATTTAAATGCTCGGTACTTTTGATTTGCAATTATCTTTTGTTTTTTGTTATTTTTGTAAAATTTCTAAATAATATTTTATGATCAATGGGTACATTTTCTTATAATGAATTACTTCATTACTTTTACACATATCACTGAAAACTATATTCAAGATATTTTCACTCTAACTAGAGATTTCTAAGTAATGATCTTGATAAAATGTCATGAGTATACATTCATTCTATCAGAAGTAGTGAATTATTTATTGGCTACTCAACTACTTTCAAATATTTCAAGCTATACTCAATCACCATTCTTTGAGTGACCTCTCATGAGACAACAAGAAATTGAGTCAAAGTACATTATTAGTATTCAAGATAATTTTGAGCACCAACCATACTCCAATTATATAAATTATAGTAATTTAGTATTTTTAAAATTATTTGTAATATAAAAATACTTTAATTATATAAATAGTAATAACTCAGTATTTTGAAAATTATTTGTAATACAAAAGTATCTCAACTTTTATTTTGTAACTAAATAATACTTTTATATTCAACTATTAGGATCCACTTGGCATTGCGTTTGGGAAAAGCGCTTTTAGAAAAAAAAATATTTTTAATTTTTTCGAGTTTTGAAAATTATTTTTGGATCGAAGTAGGTAAAAACTGTTCATAAAAAAATTTTAAAAAAATCAATCAATTAAATCAAAAAATTCAAAACCTATTTTTGGGACACTCAATAGCAATTCCAAACATCATCTTAGTCTCCCTAATAAAAGTGTGATATGAAATATCATGATAAATTTTAATAAAAATAAAATTAGGTATAGTGTCCAGTTAACAAAGTTGAAATTTATCTGATGTGGATATTATAGCTAATTTTATTTTTATTAAAATTTAATTGATATAGATATTTATTGTCATACTTTTGTTAGGGAGATTAACATTTAAAAATAAAAGTACTATTTAGTTACAAAATAAAAATTAAGATACTTTTATATTACAAATAACTTTTGAGATATTAAGTTGTTACCATTTATATAATTGAAATACTGCACGTGTTATTCAATCCATTTTCTTACTAAGGACAAAAATATTATTATTTTAAATGGTCTTTTAGGAAAAGAAGAAAATTAATATATTGGACAAAAATTCATTATAGAAAAAGAATATTAAAATTTTAAAATAAGGAAATATTTTTATTGAAAACATAAGAAAAATTAAAAACAACATAAAAATATAAAAACCAAATTTAATTAGCTATTAACGAAAAGAAATTCAATTAATATATATCAATTAATTTTTATCAGCTAAAGTCTAAGATATTGATCAGATTAGCATAGTTTGTCTAATAATTAAAAAATATTTAGAATTATCGTTAAATGTTAAATATTTTTTTTTAAATTGTTTTCAAATATATTTAAAAAAAAATATTCATTTGATTTTTAAAAAAAATGGAGTTAAAATTCGAATAAATTAAATTTTTTTTAAGGAAAAAACATAATTTTCCAAAAACAATGGGTAACATAGTCTAAATATATTTTCAAGTTCAAATATTTTAAATGGGATAAAATGTCAATTTGTAATTTAAATTTGATATTGAAATTCAATTTTAAATTTGAACTTAATTTTATGATTGAATTGATATCCTGCTAGAAATTAATTTCTGCCACAAAAATTGAAGTGGCCAATTAATCAAAACTATCCCATTTAAAGCATTTAGATACTGTAACCAAAAATTCATTGTAAATGTAAAATTGGATAATGTAAAAATGGCCATAAATTGAAAGTTTAGAGTTTCAATGGGTAGAATTAACAGAGTAATTCTTCAGCAATTGCTAGTCAGAATATTATATAGATACACGTGGGGCATTTTAAGGAGTTGCAGAGTAAAAGCCTCTACCTAAAGCTTATCAAAACACACATCAAGCAAATATTACAATGCTAACAACAGAATTGGGAAAAATTAGAATTTTTAGGTGATGACAACTCTGTCAATGCTCTGATAGAATCCAACAACAAAATCCAGCTGCTAACAAAAATATTTCAAAAGAACTTGATAACCAACATAGAAAGGAGTATTCAGAGCAACTTCTTAAGCCTGTTTGCTCTAGCAGAAGTGTTTAGCAATCGCAATTAAAGTCCTTTAAAGAACCGCACATGGTCTTCAAAAGTCTCCCCATGCCGAATCTTGGCAATTGACCCATCTTCAACCTAAGATTTTGAAATAGATGCAAATTCTGAGGACAGTTTTTCTTGACAAGTGTTTCACCAACTAGATGATGAGGTATGCAAAATATCTAGATGATTTGGAATTAAAAAATATGCGGTAAAGTAAACATTGTCAATTTGCCGGCAACGTGAAGATAAAGGCGTGAATTATGAGAAAATATGCTCTATATGGTATGGTAGTTACAGATGAAGGTGACTTCAAAGATCCCAGTTAATCCATACCCAGTATTCAGAAGGCCGCATTTTCAGATTGTATGTTGATGCCAACTCATGCAGTAAGCTCCAGCATCATAGACAACCAAATCAGCTCCCTGCAAAGCACAAGGATTTATCAGAAAATGAGAAGGGATCGTTACTGCAACTGCCTTAGGAAGAAGATCAAAAATGGTACCTTGGATGGGGTTGGAAGTTCTCTATCCTTCCCTAAGAAATCAGCAGATTCGCAGACAGGACCCACCACATCAAAAGTTGAAACTTCAGCATCAGATGGTGCTGGAGAAACAAGCTCAATGTGCTGCAACAAAATATTAAAACTCAATTATGACAAAACAAAATAAAATTTGCGAAGGTGTGATTACATAGTATTCAATGCAAGAAGAGGAAAAGGGGTTGGCTGGTAGAGGACTGCTACACGAACAATGAATTATAAGGAGCTCCATAATCCTTCTCATTAAAACTTGGATTGCTTCTTAGTGGTACAATTTCTCATGCAAAGCCTAAAATAGCTACTAGGTTGCAATGATGAAAAAGTTAGTTCAAGCATCCCGATCATTTTAAAGCACACTTCGGTAACCCTCAAAAGAGAACTGACATGCAGGTCATGGCGGGGGTCAGCAAATAATAAGCATGTCCATAGCTAAATCTACGATGAAATAAAATGTTCTAATGGCATTGAACACAGTATATTGTGTTGTATAACTGATATAAAAGGTGATATTTACATGGTGCTCCTATAGATGGTAATATGAAGATATTATCTTGGCAGTGAGAAATACAAGCGGTCAATACATGAGAACGAGTTTATTCACAGCTGCAGAGCCTCACATCTCAAGCACATAACTAGAAGTGTCTGAAAGCCTGCAGTTATAAAAGGGAGTTTGCCTTTGAAAAGGTAAAAATAAATGAACAATACATCTCCTGATAAAAAAGGTAACAAAAAGAAAAATGATCTAATACCCAAAAATTGTAAGCTTGTTCTCTGCTTTTAAACATAATAATAATAATGTGAAAAGTGGTTCATTATGCTCAGGTACTTACTTGATACGCAACATAAAGACTAGGACGAATAGGTTCAGCCATTCTACCATCAATGACGATAAAATTTTTAGTTCCATTAGTTTTCACCCCAATGACCCTGTTGACCAGGCAGCAGGTATTTGCAATTAATGATCTCCCTGGTTCAAAGATGAGATTGAGATTTTGTGAGAGCACCAATTCTAGAACCTAAATTGATAACGTATAAGATCATTTTAATTACAAATGCAAGTGGATAGAGGCTTAATATAATGCTCAATAAGATGATTTTGATCAAGGCAAAAACTAAACTCCTGATCTGTAAAAAACACTCAGCTGCATTCTACATCATTGAAATCATGCAAGCCCCAGACACATATATCCCCATAAGCAAGACCCAAAGAATTTGCAATCAAACAACAGTGGACTAGAGACCAATGCTGCATCAACATTTAAAAATTCTAAAAATGACTACATAAACAATATAACTTATTTGCATACAAAAGCTATATGCACAATTAGAAGCATGTGACAAAAATAATTGTGATACTCACAGTGTCAATGAGATCTCTTGGTGTGGGAAGTACAGCACCAGTATGATAATAATCTATACCCAAACCACCAATATTTAGGTAATCAACTTCGAAGCCTTGAGCTCAGATTTCGTCTATGTAGTTAACCATGAGAAGTGCACCGTCCCTGAATATATCCACCTATAACACATAACAAGGAGAGCTTTTATTTTCGTAAGATGTTCAAAGACACAATTACCTGTGCCATTTATATGTGAAAAGACAGGATGGATATGCATATACATATGCTCTTACCTCTAAAGAAAACAAAAAGTAAAGTTAACAAGAATAAAGGACAACAAAAGATCATCAAATGACAGTAATACATAATAAAAGCTACAGCCAGTATAAGTAGAAGGAGAAGTTGAATATGTCAGCATCCAACATCATTGTCCTTGCCAAATAAAATAGGAAAATACACCCTTTCTAATGCTTAGATATATATATTGACAAATTACCTTTAGAAATATCCCAAATATATAGATCCATTAAGCACTAACTGATAATTAGGTGCTTAAAGCATCTACCCATTAATTAAGAGATGCCTTTTTGAATTGTTGAGAGACAATTTCCAACATTAAATACACACTTATCAAAAAGCTAACTGATATCTATTATCTACAGAACAGGGAGCCAACCAATTACTTCCATATTTCTGATAAGATATAAATATAAATTGCAAATTACTGCAGACAAAATAAAAGTAAAACATAAGAAGTTCAGCTAAGGTACCTTGGTTATGGTTGAGCCAAGATGGCAATGTGCCCCCACAAGCTTAAGCTCATTCGGGTGTGCCTTTACAGCATCCAGAAACCATTGCAGCTTCTCATTTCTAATTCCAAATTTAGAGTTCTTGTTCCCAGTGGCAACATAAGGATGAACCTAAAGAACATAAATGACTAGTCACAACAATGGTTTTTTTTTATTTAAAGCAACTTCAAAATGTACAGTTACCATAAAGTTTTGAAAGACAATCAGTTCAAACTCTCAGCTTAAACTTTTCCAGAAATCTATATTTTTCAATTATATAGCACTAAGATCACAACATTGTAAACCAAGGATTTAAATGATGATGGAGATCAGTTAGGAGGCACCAGGATGGGGTATTGGCTAAGGACGAGAGACTGGTAAGCATTATTTCCAAGGGAAACAGCTTCATTTCAATGAACAATAGCTTTCAAGATATACAGGCTCAGAATTAATTAAGAACAAGAGACAGAGTTCCAGATCGCCAAGTTTCTCATACAATATCTTCATTTTGATAAGGAAAAATTGATAAAATGTATTTTAATTCCTGAAGTTTCAAACAAATGTGGGCAACCTAGATGGATCTGATCAAAGAGAATGAAAGACCATCTTATCATAATAGCTCAAATTTTTTCCTTCTTAGACAAAAAAAGAAGGCTCCTCCAGAAAATTTGGTAACATCTAATTAACAATTCTTTTCCCTTGCAAATCAAGCACTTCATTTATCCACAAACCCAGGCCATGAAGGATTCCAGTCAACAAACAGAGATTTGCATTGTCAATTTCTACTACGCTCCTTAACATGATATAACATAAGATATTAATATTGTTCATTAGCTGTGCAATCACCTTACGCATGATAATATACGCTTGTTTCACAAAGGGGCCAGTGTGTACCTGCGGGTCCACATCTGGATTGATTCGAAGTAAAACATTAACCTTTTTGCCAGCAATTCTAGCAGCAGCTACAATATTCTCTAAATCAAATTCACTATCCACATTAACAAAAACACCTTCCTGGGCAGCTAATACTAAATCCTCCAAGAGCTTTCCATTTCCATTAAAAATGCACCTGCCCATTAACCCGTTAACTCAAATTACATATGCATACAAATGCTACACAAGCAAAATCAGGTTATCCTAAATGCAAATACGCATATCATTTAATATCTTCTACACATTTCAAAATTGGCCTAGTCAAAATAAACTTTGCGGATAGAAAGACCCATTCTCAAAAATGCAAAAAAAGTACAAATGAAAGGAAAGTTCAAAAAGGTGTTACTTTTTAGGATCAAACTCTGCACGAAGAGCCAGCCTGAGCTCATTGCCACTAACCAACACAACTCCACAACCCAACCGCCTCAAATGCTCCAAAATCTTCAAATTATTATTAGCCTTAATAGCATACCCAATAATCGATCTCAATCCCTTTAAAGCATCTCTATAAGCCTCGAAATTTCGGGTTATCTGAGGTTTACTGTACAAATAAAATGGGCTTTTCTCAACACTCTCCATGATATCCTGAACCTTGATATTCTCACAGTAGAGGAACCCATCGGAGGATTTGGTGAAACAATGCTTAAAAGGCGCAGTCTTTTGTGTTTGGGATAAAACAGCTTTCAAAGAAAGGGGCTTTAAGGAGTTCTTGTTGAGTTTGATGGGTAAAATAGGAGCTTTAAGAAATGGATTTTGTTTCAAATGATGAGTTAAGGTTTTGGAGAGAGATGGCGGATGGGAGAGGTGGGTGATGGCCGACATTGGTATAAGGGGAGAGAAGTTGAGCTGATGATGATGATTCAGGATTTAAGGAGCTGAAGTACAGAGCGAAAGAATCAAAGTAAAGTAATAACGCCAATTAATCAATTGGCTTACCGTTCAAAGTTTTGAGGAATATGTTGGGGTTTGGTATCACGTGTTATTTTATTTTTTGGTTAAGGACCAAAAAGTGCACATAAGCCCCTGAATAAATCGTTAATCTCATATAAATCCTTAATGTTTTTTCCCCAGTTTTAACGTTTTCAAATGAGGTCAATGGAACTCATTTTTGGGACGGGGATTTTATCAAACACCTCTCCTGCATTTTCTTTTTCTATCTACAACAAGCGCGGAAGAGTTTGCTCTTGTTCCACAGTGGAATTCGGCCAATTACACTTCAGGATTGCATATTAGCAACAGTGGAATTACTTTTTCAAGTTCTTTCAGGTCTGACTCTTGCCCTTATGCTTGCAACAACTTCTACTAGTTTTTGGATAACAACTCTCAATGTGTGAAGGGTGATAAATCCATGGAACCAACTGTTCTTTCGATGGATATTATCTCATCCTTCTTCAAAATAGCTTTTTATTTCTATTTGGTCCACTCTTGTCTTTTTGCTACTAACTCTCGTGAGTCCATAATTACTTTAATTGACACCAACTTGACTTTTCTCGAAATGGATAGGCAATTGAAAGGGTATTGAAGTGAAGAAGATGGTGAAGCACGGAATTGGAAGTTTGTGCAGAAGTATCAGCTCAATTTTTAATTCAAATTGGGAGGCGGTGGCAAAGGAGAAGGCAGATTGCGTTGTGATTGGAGCAGGCGTAGTGGGCATAGCAGTGGCCAGAGCCCTTGCCCTAAAAGGTAGAGAGGTTTTAGTGGTTGATTCCGCCTCTACATTAGGCACCGGTATTAGCTCTCGTAACAGCCAAGTTATTCATGCCGGCGTATACTACCCACCCAATTCTTGCAAGGCTTTATTTTGTGTTAAAGGAAGAAATTTGCTCTATGATTATTGTTCGAAGCAAGGGATTCCACACAAACAGACTGGCAAGCTTATAGTCGCCACTTCATCTTCTCAAGTTCCTAACCTTCACCATCTAATGCATTTCGCCTCTCAAAATGGGGTTGATGGGTTGAGATTGCTCGAGGGATTTGAGGCCATGAAAATGGAACCTGAATTGCAATGCGTTAAAGCATTGTATTCCCCTGTTTCTGGGATTGTTGATGCCCATAGTCTTATGCTATCTTTACTGGGAGAAGCTGAAAGTCATAGAGCAACCTTCTCTTACAATTCTACAGTTATTGGTGGTCATCTTGAAGGAAATAATGATTTGCATCTTCATATCATGGAAAGCGATGATCTTGAGAACTGGGATGGGAAGTCTTTGTTGCATCCTCAACTAATTCTCATTCCTAGGCTGGTGGTGAACTCTGCAGGATTGAGTGCTGTATCCCTTGCAAGGAGATTTAATGGGCTGCCTAGTGATGTAATTCCACCTGCGTATTTTGCTCGTGGTTGCTACTTCACACTATCAAACGCAAAAATCCCTCCTTTTAAGCATTTGATATACCCAATTCCTGAGGATGGAGGCCTTGGAGTGCATGTTACTTTGGAATTGGATGGGCAAGTGAAGTTTGGCCCAGATGTTGAATGGATTCATGGGGTGGGTGATATATCAAGCTTTCTGGATAAGTATGACTATTCTGTTAGTGCCAGTCGTGCAGAAAGATTCTACTTTGAGATAAGAAAGTATTTTCCAAGTCTGAGGGAGGGATCATTGGAGCTGGGTTATGCAGGGATTAGACCAAAAATCTCTGGTCCTGCACAATCTCCAGCTGACTTTGTGATTCAGGGAGAAGATGTTCATGGAGTGCCTGGTCTTGTCAACCTTTTTGGGATTGAGTCCCCTGGTCTAACTTCGAGCTTGGCAATTGCTGAATATATAGCTGACAGATTCTTGAAATAATATGAACTTCAGTTGGCAATTGCTAGTTTTCTTATACAAGTGTTTTGAAAAAGATTCAGAAGAATTAACATCAGTTATCGTTGGATTGATTATTGGAAGAAATTGTTGGAAAAATTGTGATTATGAGTCATTTTGAGAGAGTAATTCGGGTGGGTCCTACAATTCGGTTTTGAAAGAAAGCTCCGGATATGCGTTCTTTGATATGAAAATTATGAATTAATGTATTTATATGCTTAAAATGGAGAATGTGTGAATAAAAATTGAAATTTAAAGTAAGTTTCTTACTAAGGAGATATAAAAAAAAAAGTAAAAGTGAAAGTTGTTCTACATAACTAAAATATAAAATTGGACTTGTATTTATATAACAAGATATATTTTTACACGGGTAAGAAAAGTAGTATGGAAGGCTCTTTTTCGAGCGCTTAGATCCAGGGGTGCAAATCCATAGTCTGAAATAGACCGATGAGTGGGTATGCAATCTATATACATGAATGTCGGGCCGAAATTGGGTAAATTTCACTCACAGTCCTCCAATTATATAACTTGTAACTATTCGGTACCTGAAAGATTATTTGTAATATAAAGGTATAACAATTATCTAACTTGTAACAACTAAGTACCTGAAAGATTATTTGTAACACAAAAGTACCCCAATTATGTAAATTATAACAATTCAGTACTTTAAAAATTATTTGTAACACAAAAGTACTTCAACTTTTATTTTATAACTAAATAGTACTTATGTCTTCAACTATTAGGGTTTATTTAGCATTGTGTTTGGAAAAAACGTTTTTCGGAAAAAAAAAATTTGTATTTTTAACTTTTTTGAGTTTTGAAAATTATTTTTGGTAAATACAGATAAATAGATATTTTTTCTAAAAGTATATTTAAAAAAATAATTCATAAAAATTAAAAAAATTAGTCAATTAAATAAAAAAAATTCAAAATTTACTTTTGAAACATTTAACAGTACTCTCAAATACCCCTTAGTCTTTTTAATAGAAGTATAACATGAAATATCTAGATAAATTTTAATAAAAACAAAATTAGTTGTAATACACAGTCAGTAAAATTGAAATTTATCTGATGTTAATATTACATTTAATTTTATTTTTATTAAAATTTATTTGATGTGAATATTTTATATTATACTTATGTTAGGGAAACTGACATTTAAATACAGAAGTACTATTTAGTTTCAAAATAAAAGTTGAGATACTTTTGTGTTACAAATAATTTTTCAGGTACTGAGTTGTTACAAGTTAGATAATTGAGATACCTTTGTATTACGAATAATCTTTCAGGTACCGAATTGTTACGAGTTATATAATTGAAGAACCATGAGTGAAATTCATCCGAACCGAAATCCCATGGTCATGACCAAGCCTAATTTTTACATTTTTTTTTTATTTTTGGAAATTGAAAGGATACAACGACATGCCAATGTCGTTTGATACGACCAAGTGTCTGGCATGCCCGTATCATTATATGTATACAATGTTGATTTCATACATTCATGTCATTTCACACGGTCATGCTTCTGACACGCCTATGCCGTTGTACTACAATGTGTGCATGACTAATCCACATGCCTGTTCCGTTGTTTTCCATATTTGTCTTTTGAATTTCTTGTTTTTTGCAATTTCATTTTTTGATATTTCAAATATTAAATTCATAATTATTTAAATGTTACAACGACATTATTGACAACACTTAAAAAGATTAATCACAATCAATCTCATATCTCTTCTATCTAGTATAAATAGGAATTTTTGACTTTTATTGTAGTCTTTCTCTAGTTAGAAAATTTTTTTTTCTTCCATTTTCTTCTTCTTCTCAATTGATAGAGAGTGTGACATATAATCAGTTTACTGTAAGTGAGTGTTGTGTGTTCGACATCTACTTGATATATGTTGTATCATAAGAAACAAATGTCAGTTTTCCTAAACACCGTTGGTAGGGGGCAAATTTATCTTAAGGATACTGTATGAAATACATATCTCAAATTTCTTCTACCTTTCTCTTATTATTTTATTTGAATATTAAATTAACCATACATCTAGTTTCTAACAGAAATTCCTCCATATGGATTTCATTATGATCAATGTCCAAGTGTACTTAATAAAATTATGTATCATTACTAATTTTTAAATATCTTTTTTATTTATAAGGTTAAGCTAGCTATATGTTTTTTAAAAAATAAAATTCATCAATTAAGTATATTTAAGAAAATAATTTTATTTGATGTAATTAATTTAATTGAATCATTCGTAAATGAATTTCAAATCAATACATATGAGGGATTTAAGATTCTATAAGAAATCCTTTTTAATGTAAATATCCCATCAAATAAGCATTTCTTAGGTATGAACTATGAACCATTGTAAAAAGGATTACAAAGTTTTAAAAGGATTAGAATTCTTTTTATTTAATTATAGCAAAGGATTGAAATTCTTAATAATATATTTGAAAGAAAAGTATATATTTATAAACTTAGTGGAAAGCCACAAACAAGCAAGACATTAAAACAATCAACTTAACAATGCGCGCGCGCATATATATATATATATATATATATATATATATATATATATATATATATATATATATATATATATATATATATATATATATATATATATATATA
>CATIWF010196842.1:0-65905 GCA_949630135.1 Balakata baccata
AATAGAACATGATAATCAAAATGGATTGCCTTGAAACTTGACATAATTGCTTTTCAATATGTTAATTTCTTTTTTGCATGCTCAATTTTATTATTTTGCTTAGTTTGATTATCAAAATCAAAAAAGGGGAGATTGTTGACCTTAGGGTCATTGATCTCTATTTTGATCTTGACAATCAAATTAAATGGTACTAATTCTTCATCTAGTATTGTTTTGATAGTATACAAAGTTTTACGTCAATTGGATTTGATTTACTTAGTGAAGAAATCGGTCAAAAATTGAAGGACAGTTTTCCCTTCGGGAAAAAAATGTCCCGCTCAGGAAAAAAGTTTCCCCTTCGGAAAGTGCTCAATTCTAGTATTCCAAAGTTTGAAGTCAAAAGTTCCAGAAAGTTGTCTCGACCAGGAAATTTGACTGAAACTAGCCGTTAAAGAGTCGTTAAAAAAAATGACAAATCTAAGGCTGCCACGTGTAAGGCTCCAATAAATATATGGTTTCCCAACTGGAAAACTGTCTCTATCGGAAAACTTTTAGTCAATCATCTTTTGAACATTAGAAATAATTTTTGCACCATATGTAATGGCTAATTGGAAGGTAAACATTATAAATAGACCTCCAATAAGCCTTATAATAGAAGAGCTTAATTTTAAGTGTACCAAAACTCTTGCAAATTTATTTCCCAACTTATTTTATAAAAAGGTTTAAGTGTTAACCTTAAACACTTGGGTATAGGTTGTAAGAGTGAGCATAGTGAGAAAAAATCTTATTTGGGTTGTGTGTGAGCCTGTTCAAAACACAAGGAATTGGTTATTGTATGAGTCATTAAAACACAAGGGATTTGGGTTCAGTGTGAGCCTTGAGAAAACACTTAATTGTGGGTAAGCTTGAAAAACTCCCTAGTTATGAGTTAGCTAGGAAACTCTCTTGTAATCTCAAGTTGAGATAGTAGAACTCTCAATTATGGTTGGAGAGAGGATTAGGTTTTGTTAACACCCAAACCTCTATAAATCCTTGTGTGCAATCTTCTCTTGCTCCTTTAGTTTCTATGTTTTATTTGCATATTATTCAAACACTCAAAGAAATCCATTAAGTCAAAATTTTCTATTTTCTACCAATTCAACCTCATTCTCCTCCCCCCTTCTTGGTTCACCATCTTTCCAACAATACCATATGAAAAAGATCAATATGCAAATTTCATGCTTATGATAGATTTTGACCTTGAGAATGAGCCTCAATTTTGATCCATTTTTAATTGGATTCAGACCTTATAGTCTTTTATGCATTTTAAGCTTATTTTCTTAGATTCAATTTACAAAAAGAATCATCAAAATCCAAATTTTCTACTAAAAGTTATGGCCATTTTATTATGAGGTGTTCAATTAATTTTTGCCCAGTATTTTCATAATTCTTCCAAATCTGAGATTTTGTAATTAATTTTTGATCTAGATATAATCCGAATTACAACTTATATTCTGCATAATATTTTTAATTCTATGAGTTAACTTTCAATTACAGTTAATTTCATACTAATCCAATTATTGCAACATAAGTTATGAACTTGAAACAAGGCATTTTTTGGACTTATTACAAATGAATTATTTCATAACCATATGCAATTATGTTTATGCCTAGAATTTCCAGACCTAAAACACATTCATAAACCTTGACATTTCACTCAAATTTACTACAAAACTATAAAGACAACAAATTTATACACAACATTGCAGGCCACATGAATAACACAATTTTTATAGTTATATGTCATGTAAGATTTTTATTAAAGAAGCACGTACCTAATCAATTCCAAATGTCCTCTTTTTCTTTTCTTTTTCTTCACTTTCTAGGTGGCCTTTTCCTTTCCCTTATCCACCTCTTGATGGCTACTCCTTTGCCTACTTATTTGGCCTTAACATAATAAACAATATTTCATTCAATGTCACATACAACCAATACTTATGCATGAATTATGTTTAGTGTTCCTAATGCTATTCTACCTCTTTCTATATTTTTATTTCTTTCTTTCTTTACCTTACTTATGTTCATTATAAACAATAGCCATTCACTCCATTTATTACAAACAAATCAGCCCCACTTGTTCTATATTCTTTTCCTTAACATTTATCATCTTCAAGTCACTTATCAACCACTGATCACTTCTAAACATCTTCCCCTTAATTCCCATTTATTAGGCAACCCTATTCTCATCCATATAAGTCTTATTTCCTTAGTTTTCAAGCCACAAAATCATCATTCACAACCATTTAAGGCTTAATTCAATCATCCCCTAACAAATACACACTTCACAACACAAGTTCATATAACATCCAAAAAAAAAAACCCTAATTTATCAATTCCAAACACAAAAATCATTCACATGGATCTCAAATAGTAGGAAAAAGGTTGAATTGAAGAAGAAGAAACTCATCTTTTTAGTTCCCTAAGTTGGCTGAATTTTCTCCCTATCTTCTCTCCCTTTTTCTCTTCTTTCCTTCTTTCTCTCTTGCTCTCTTATAGTAAAAACTCCTTAATTATGTTGTTTTTCTCTCTTTAAACTCTTCGTTTCCACTCTTTTAGGTGCTTAATAGGGTCACAAATGGAGGGTTAAGGTTATGAGGGGGAAGGGGACAGCACAAGAGAAGAAGAAGAAGAAGATGATGATGATGGTGAGTGTTTATGACACAACGCCTCTTATTTTGACTTTTATAGTTAGATAAGAATTTGTGGGTCCCATAATTAACTTAATCATTTTTCTTATTGGTTCATTAGCTTAATTAATCTTGATTAATTTTTAATTATGGAAAATTTCTCTTTTGCTACAAAATTTTCTCCTTTTCACAAATTTTTTCGAAACAATTTTGATAATACCGATTTTGTCCATAGGGTGATTTTAAATTTTTCCTAATTTTTGCACCAATCTTTTAATTCCCTAATAATAATATTGTAATGCTAGCTAAATAGGGCGAAGTAGAAAGACATGAACAAATGATATGTGAAGGGTATTTTGGTAATTAAAAGTATATGCATAGATGAATTAATTTTGGAAATGTATAAGTGGTGTATTGAAGGTATATGAGGGTATACATGAAGTATATTTGGGAGTATATGTAAGGTATATTAGTTAATTTTGGCCTTGGTTGGCATTGAGGAATGAAAGAACAAAGAAATAAGAAGAAATGCAGGATTCACACTCATGACAAAAAGTGTCGCGGCCATGAACATCAAGCTAGGAAAAATGGGCAGATTGTGTCACTGCTAAGCACAAAAGTGTCATGACCATAAACCTGGCCATGATGGGGACAGCTATAAATAGTCCAAGCTCCATTTATTTCCTTTAAAACCGATCTAAAAAGCTCCAAAACCCTAGAAATGCCCTAAATCTTCTTAGAACTCACTCCTCCTATGATTTTGATGAGTATTAAGCTCCTAAAACACAAGATTTACTACTCAAGAGCAAGATTTGTACATGAATTTGAGAGATTCAACAAGGAAGAAGATGAAGTTGGAGAAAGAAGATGTGGAGCTTGAGGGAGCTCAGGTCTTCCACCAAATCAACTAAATTTTCTTCCTTCTTTGCGTAAGATTTCATGTTTCCTCCCCTCTTTTAACAAGTTTATGGTTGATTGATATGATTTACCCAAATTGGGTAAAAACCCATTTGTAGATGCGTATGTTGGAAATGAACATTTATGTTGCTTGGGGGTGGGGGAAACTTCCCTTTGAGCTTGATTGAGATGTTAAACACATATTAGAGGAGTTAAGTAAGAAAGAACCTAGCTTAATAGTTTTTGGGTTAGGGTTTGGAGTATATGGCTTTATGCAGTTAAAGATGTTGATATATGGTATGTGTTAATGAGAAATAGTTATGATTATGTATAGGAGATGTCTTAGAAGGTGGAGATACCACCAAAGAGGACTAAGCAAGCTTGAAAGCTTAGATTTAAAGTTAGCTCCATAAAAGGTAAGTACATATATGCATTCTAATTTGCTAAAATGAAATGATATGATGTTATTGATATGAAATTTGTGATAAATGGCATGTTAATTAGAAATGAGTGGAAAAAATATAATGAAAAAGAAGATATTTGGTAAATTAATCATAATTATGGGTCATAAATGATATGAGGAACTAGAAGCTAAAGATAGAGTGAGAATAAAAGTATGGCTTCCTTGTATTTAATATACCCAAAAACCCGTAATGTGAAAATATATGACTATAAATGCCATTGCTAAGTAAATTAGTTATGGTGGATATGATGGATGGTAATTATGATTAATTTGTAAATGAGAAATGATAATTATGAAAGAGTAAAAGTGATTATAAGCTCATTTAAGTTAATGAACTTTTAGTTCGTTTACCTGCATAAATAGTACATAAGATATCACAAAGTTAGAGGAGGAATTTTCCTAAGCCTCTAAGGAGGCAATAGTGATACATAATGTATAATAAGGAAATGAATAAAATACTAGAGATATTCATGTAATAAAATGTTTGTCAAATGGTAAAGAGTTAGGTTGAGCTTAAATGGCTTGTTAAGTAACATTAATGAACAATAAGTGACATGTTTAAGAATTAATGATAGAAGAATGAGTTAAACACAGTTAATAAAAATATGTTTAAATGGGGTTTCATAAGTAATGACTTATAGAACTTATATGATAAGTATATGTTTAAGGAAAAATAAAATATGACCCAGTATTCTAGGTACCACAGTTATCCATAGTAAGGTATCTAAAATGAGATAAAGGGGTAATGAAACTTGTATTTATGTATGGGATCATTGAAAATGATGATTTTATATGTGTGAGATTCTACCTATAGGTCCAATTGGTTGTAAGTTAAGTTCAATGTCAATATTGAAATTTGATAAATAAGTAGACGCACGAGTTCAATGAAGGCACTTAGAGTGCTTAAAAAGAAATGGCCTAATAAAGGTATGTCTCTTACTTAAAAACTCATGCATTTAAGAGTTGGAATTATATGCAGGACTTTTATTTATGATGTTAAAGGATTGCTATTGGCATGTCATTTGTATCTAATGATGACTCTTGCATATTGATAGGATTGGCTACACTTGGTTAGCCTTAGTATCTTATATGCTAAATTGTGATACTTGGCATGTTATGTAAAGTGAGATGTAAGCTTATATGCTGAAAACATGTCATAGGTTCCTTGAAATGGGGCAAATTCATGAATAATAGAAGTATGTTTAAATATGATTTATTATAAGTAATGATAGGTTGGATGGCAATTGGACCACCATAGAGCCATATATATATATATATATATATATATATATATATATATATATATATATATATATATATATATATATATATATTAAAAAAAATGTTGATTCTTTTATTTATAAACAGGGATAGCCCCTTTCATAACTAAATTAGAGATATTCATGACCATAAACATAGAAGCAGAATGCTTCACGCCCAATCTTCACGACTAGGCCATTATGTTATGGTCGTGAGGACACTATACTCATCAAGTTGAACGTTGTTTCATGATATGTAAATGTGCTTGTCACATGCAAGAACATTTTTATACGATTTATAAAAAAAAGGAACATGTTTTTGAACTTGAATAGACATGAGATTGTGATTATATGTTATGTATATGAGAAATAAAGAAATGTAGTATTAAATGCTCATTTCTCTACCTGATGACTACATTAGGGTAAATAATGCATCATGAAGGGGATAAGTGATATGTATCGACAAGATTTATGAGTAAGGATTAGGTTGTCTAGTCCTGGACTGGGTGCTTCTGTTCCTGGTACTCATACCCATTATTATACTTAGTCTAGTTGGCTTAAGCTTGGGTATGAGCGCACTTGACTTGAGGAAGCTCGAATGAGCATATATATTACAGTGGATGAGTAAGATGACTAGCCCTAGACTAGGTGCACCTATTCCATATCCTGTATGCAGAGTGAGTAGGATGTCTAGCTCTAGATTGAGTGTGCCTACTTCACACCTCGTATCTAGTTAGTCCAGGAATGAGGCTTGGGTTATTAGGTACTATGAGAATATGGACTACTTATTTAAAAAAAGTGAAATATGGAATTGCATTAGTAACATGAATAATGAGGTGAAAAAAATGAAATAAAATGTAAGGTGACATGATTATAAATATTATGAGAAATTATATGTTATTCAAGTCTCTGAGAGGTCAATGCATTGATTAATAAATAAGACGTAAAAGAACTGTTGAGTGGTTAGCTTAGTGATAATTATCACAAGATTGAAATATGCATGATGACATAATATAGGAATGTTAAACTAAAGGATAATCATGTAACATGATGCAAAGACAAAAAAATAAATTAAAGAAAAGAAAAAGGGAAAAAGAAATAGATATAGTTCAACTAGATATAGTTGAGATGCATAAGATGAGGGTTTTATAGGCTCATAATATTATATTATATGTAATTGTCCAAGCAAATAGGAACAAGTGTTAACTAGTTCAGATTATATTCAAATAGTTAGACAAGCAAGTCTAAATGAATATACATGCATAGAATATGATGGTAACTTAAAATGAAAAAGTTTTAAATTTGAACAGGATATAGCTAACCAGTTTGTAACACTTCCTATGTATTATGGGATATATTCATGATATATGGGAGGGTATTATAAATATCCCTACGTATTTTCTCTTATAATTTATCATTTTTCTATAGATCCAAATTTAGACTCCAATTGGACTGACACGCCCGATTATGACCATGTGCGATCGAGGCCTAAATTGCCAGATGTTACAGCATCAATCAACAAAGCAACCAGATTATCTGTGATGGCTCCATTCTAGGTCATATTGTGATAAATCGTTATCGTGAATATGCATATCATAATTTACTTGATGATTATTTTTCTGATAATCCATGATACAATAATGATATGCTTTATCAACGATATCATATGTCTTGAAATTATTCTTATGTATTGTTGATGCAGACAAAGATTATGATAACTACTTTCAACAACAAAGCGAAGAATTGCATAGACTTGGTCTATCAACTTTACAAAAAGTAACAGCGGTGTTTCGAGTGTTGGCATATGGTTTACCAGTAGATGCTACTGATGAATATGTTAAAATTGGTGAGTCGACTGCAATTGAAAGCTTAAAGAGATTTTGTCATGCTATTGTTGAAATTTTTGTAGAGAGATATTTACGATCACCTAATGCTAATGACATTGTTAGGCTACTCTATTGGTCAGCAACATGGTTTTCCAGGAGTGTTAGGTAGTCTACAAGTGGAAAAATTGCCCAATAGCATGGATCGGACAATATTCAAGTCATAGTGGATCACCAACAATTATTCTTGAAGTTGTTGCCGATTATGATCTATGGATATGGCATGCATATTTTGGTATGCCAAGCACAAATAATGACATTAATGTATTGCAGTTATCACATTTGTTTTCTAATCTTGCTCAAGATATTGCTTCTCCTGCTCATTATGTTATTCAAGGAAAATAATATAATATGGGCTATTATATAGCTGATAGTATATATCCAGAATGATCCACCATTATGCAAAACTATTCATGAGCCGCGCAGTCCAAGGAAAAGGTATTTTGCAATGAGACAAGAGGCTTTAGAAAAGATGTTGAGCATGCGTTCGGAGTTTTACAATCACGTTTTGGAATTATCGTAGGACCAACACATTTTTTGGAGAAAAGAAGTGCTATATAATCTAAGGACTACATGCATTATCATGCATATATGATAATTAAAGATCAACGTGATCTTAACGCACCAATTAATGAAGCATTGAATGCACCTAATCCTATAGTTGAAATATTCCTTCTTTTTATCAACTTCAACACTTCTATTGCCCAAACAATCACCAAGAAGGGAGGGGTAATGAATTGGTAGGAAATTAAAACTCTTGCACACACAAGGAAGATAAAGGTTAGAAGAGATGGAGATACAAATTTTTATAGAGGTTCGAGTGTTAACTAACCTTACTCCTCCCCAATCACAATTAGGTATTCACTAATCTAATCTTTATATTACAATGGAGTTTTAACTAGCTCACTGTCAACTAGGTATTTTCAATCAAGGCTAACACTCAACCCAAATTTTCTTTGTGCTTTAATGGCTCACACAATAACCAATTTCTTGTAAATTTGGCTCACACACACCAATTACAAGACAATCCTAAGTGTTTAAAGCTAATACTTAAATCTTTACAAAATAATTAATGAAAGAAGTTGAAAAATAAATTTGCAAGAGTTTGGCACTTGTAAAGATGTTGGATTATGTTAAATGGCCTTTTGATAGGGTATTTATACTGATTACCCACAAGTTAGCCATTACAAAGTGGTGTCATTACTTTTTCTATCATTCTATTACAAGTGCATTTAATGCAGCCTGCAAATAGGGGTTTCAGGTCGGGAAAAACACCTATTTTGACACATGGCATCTTCTGGTTAGCTTATAGCTCCAACGGCAAGTCCCTATATGATTTTCCTGGTCTAGACTCCTTGTGTCCAAGTTGGGACTTGTTTAAGGATGTCACAGATAAGGACCTGGGTGTGTTGGCTTCGAATGCTTCCCAGTCGGGATAACCTTTCTCGAACGGGACATTGGTCATCTTGACTTGGTTGTTTTAACTTCCAGATGACGTGGCACACTTTGGTGGACTCTACTCTTCAACAGTCATGTCCATTTCAATTTCCAAGTCAAAACATCACAATTCCTAGTCTGGAAACTAGCTTTCCCAGTCGGGACAAGGCATGTCCCGATCTCTATTCTCGTCTGGATCTTTGGAAAGCCAAGAGGCTGTTTTTCCTAGTCTGTACTGCAGTGGTGATCAGGAGATAACGGTCTCAGTTGGGAGTTATGTGTCTCCAGGAAATAATTGATTTGTTCAATGGAGAAATCACAACCAAATGTGCTGAAACTTTGAACATTATCAACACAACACTAAATGAAGATGTTAGTAGCATTTAATTTGATTCTCAAGAACAAAATGGAGAGCAATCACCATAAGGTTAACAATCTCTCCCTTTTTTATTTTGATAATAAGACTAAGAAAAAATAACAACTTGATAGTGCATATATCAAATTAAAGTACCGAATAATAAGCATGCAAAGTTTCACATCATTTGAAGGCAAAATACTTATTGAATAACTTAAGTCAAACAAGATTGTTAAAGTCAACATAGTTAACTAAGTTATCAATCCGAAAATTAGGTTGATTTTTGCATAAGTTTCATCTTCTTTCTTCTCCTCCTTTGTCAAAATCAAAAAGATTAAATGCATACAAGGCAATCACTAAGGAGAGTAAGAAATGAAAACAAAAAAACATTTTATTAAAATTTGAAATGTGTTACATGAAAAAAAGAAAATTGTGTGATCTAAACATGATATACCACACATTTAGAGACTTTATCACAAAGAGAGATAGGTCTAGTCTTCTTCTTCTTCATCATCATTTGCCTCCTCCGCTTGAGTGCTTTACTCCCCCTCAATTGGATTCTCCTCTTCAAAGTTATGGGTATAAATATGAAGATTTAGTTGTCCTTGGATGCTTTGAATGTCCAAGTAGAGATATTGCATCATGTCTTTCATGGTGTTGAAGGACCATATTTGCAAGTCATAGAGACTTTACAAAGAGACATGTTGGGGTTGAGGAGGTGGTGGTGGACATGTCTTGGGCACTTGATCCTTCTCCTCCTACGGGGAGCCTTGCATATTTCATTGTTTCTTCTTGGGTAGTAATATGTGCTCCATATTCCCTAAATGCATAAAAGAAGGTGTCTACCTCCTTATAAGATCTTACAATTTAGGAGATATTGAATGTCCAAGAAGTTCTCATATTGAGAATGAGATAAAGTGAGGAGAGCACAATTTTCTTCCGTCATGATTTTGAGATATTTGGCAAGGTAGGTTATTTGTGCATGAAGAGAGATGGTACCTTTGGCAGTGGTGGCCATGGAATGAAATTTTTTAAGAAGAAGAGGAGCTAGTTCAGTAGGCTTATGGTGAATCATGGCATAAAGGTAGAAAAAGTCTTCATGAGTGACTTTCTCATTGCTTTCACTTATTGCATTGATAGTGAAAGAGATGAGATGGTGGAGGATGAAATGAGCAAGGATTTGATGTGTTTGGTGTTGGATCTTTTGTGAAGCTAAATTTCAAGAGAAATGTCTTTCCATAGATCAAAAGGAGAAAGATGTATGGCTTAAGCATTCCTACCTTCTTGTTCTTACCATTTGCCCTTTTGTATGGTTCGGTCCACTCATCTCTTGGAAGAGCTTCATCTTCTCCTTTAGCATTCTTCCTTGTTGGTGGTGTCCATTCCTTGTGAACACTATCCCACACATCAATTCCTTCACTATCCAAGTATGCCTCCATTCTAAACTTTCAATGGGCATAGTTTGGCCTATCAAAGTAAGGTTTAAGGCTTTGGAATCCTTCATGGGCCATTGTAGATCTTTGATAGAGCTAGTGAAGCTTGATTTTTAGACCTTGCTTTGATACCAATTGTTGCCCAAACAGTCTCCAAGAAGGGAGAGGGGTGAATTGGTGGGAAATTAAAAATTCTTGCACACACAAGGAAGATAAAGGTTAGAAGAGATGGACACATGAATTTTTATAGAAGTTCGAATGTTAACTTACCCTATTTCTCTCCCCAATTGCAATTGGGTATTCACTAATCTAATCTTTATATTACAATGAAGTTTTAACTAGCTCACTCCCAACTAGGTGTTTTCAATAAAGGCTAACACTCAACCCAAATTTTCCTCATGTTCTAATGGCTCACACAACAACCAATTCCTTATAATTTTGGCTCCCACACACACTAATTACAAGACAATCATAAGTGTTTAAGGCTAGCACTTAAACCTTTACAAAATAATTAATGAAAGAAGTTGTGAAATAAATTTGTAAGAGTTTGGCACTTGTAAAGTTGTTGGATTATATTAAATGGCCTTTTGGTAGGGTATTTATACTGATTACCTACCAGTTAGCCATTACAAAGTGGTACCATTACTCTTTCTAACGTTCTCTTACAAGTGCAGTTAATGCAGCTTACAAAGAAGGGTTCCCAGTTGGGAACATGGGTTTCCTGGTTGGGAAAATACCTATTTTGACACATGACATTTTTTAGTTGGCTAAGAGCTCCAACAGCTAGTCCCTATATGATTTTTCCAGTCAAAACTCCTTATGTCCTGGTCGGGACTTGTCAAGGATGCCATAGCCAAGGACCTGAGTGTGTTGGCTTTGAATGCTTCCTGGTCGGGACATTGGTCATCTTGACTTAGTCTTTTTGACTTCTAGATGATGTGGCATACTTTGGTAGAATCTACTCTTTAACGGTCATGTCTATATCTTCAAGCTCCTACACTTGTGTGAGAAAACCCACTCTAAGTTATTTTTAGCTTAGTGGTACGTATAGGCATTGAAATTTTCCCACACAATCACACAAATTCATAGCATAAAATATATCATGGCATATAAATGTATAAACCAACGTATAAATAGCATGGAGAAATGACATATCAAATTCATGCAAAACTCACGTTTATGTCATATTACATTTCATGTTCTTTAAATATTATTGTATTTCATTTCTTACTTAAATATATGTCTTTATTAAATATTCTAACATACTTTATTTTTCTTTTCAATAAATAGTCTAAGCCTCATTCCCATACTGTCCGGATACAGAATGTGAAGTAGGAACGCTCGACCCGAGCTTAAACTACCTTACTCATCTAAATCTCAAGTCAAGAAGGATCTTTGAGCTTAACAACTTGATGTGTATAATATCACATATCTATGAGTACTAGAAGCATATGCACTCTTTGAGCTTAAGCTACACTGCCTTCACTCATAGGCTCACCGATATGTATGGCTTATCTCCTTTATGGTGTACCATCTATCCTAAAGTAGTCCTCAGGTAGAGAAATGAACATTTATATCATTGTAATTTTTCCTTTTAAATCCCATTCTTTCACATTTCCATCATGTTACATATCATATGACATCATTCTCTAACATTTAGGCATGTACAACATGTTTCGAACCCACCAAAACATCATTTAAACAAAGTTTATATTTGCTGTGAATAGTGCCTTCACGACCATGAATTTTTAGGCTGGTCGTGAAAGCTACTAGACCTATGTTCATGGTCATACTAGTTTTCATCTTGGTTGTGACGCTATTTGTAAAAGGGTCTAACTTGTTCCTTGTTCCTATGAACGAATTTTGCCAAATTTCCAATTCTAAACACTTCCTAAATACATATAACAATTGTTTATCGGCATTTAACACAATCATACTCAAAATTACATAAATCATCATATTTTAGGTTCACAACCAAGCTTTACAACTCAAGTTATGCATACAAATCATACTCTTAATCTCATTTGCCATTTTCATGCCCATTTAACATTTTATACCTATTCAAATACTCAAATTAACTTCTCTAACATATAACATGCCATTTCAAGCTTTCATATTTTATAATATTACATTACTTAACAAATAAGCATGCTCAAGCCATATTAATGCACATAACACATCATTTACATGCATTTCATCATGTTCAAGGGGCAAATAACAATGCAAATATGTACAAAACTCTACAAGGAGCTTGACCAAAACCAAACTAAGGAGTTATTCTACTCCCTTTGATGTTCTCCTCCCTCCTCTCCTTGTTTCCTTGTCATAAACATACCCGTATATCAAATTCTACCCTTATGGAAACATAGCAAGAATGTAAAACTTACCCATGCTCCCCAACTATGATTATTATGCATGTTCTAACTCAATCTCATGGTATCTCACTTCCAACAACTTCAAAGAACTCAAATATATACAAAACCTTAACACCTTTCTTCCACCATAACCTATCCTCAATGGTTCTTCACCTAAACATCACAATCTCTTCATATAACTTCATAATCATAACAAAGAGATGGAGTTCTTATGTTTTCTTACCTCTTGATGGTAGGAAACACTCTTAATCATGCAAAGAAACCATGCTTTCCTTTGCTCTAACTTCCTCTCTCCTCCAGCTCTTCTTCTATGTTGTCAAATTTTTCAAATCTCACTTTGATCTTGGTTTCACTCTTGGCTTTGGTGTTTGATCACTCAAAAATCCATAAAGATTCACTCTCTTAAGGTTCTTGGGTATGTATGATATGTACTTAGGGTTTGAGAGCTAAAAAGATGGTGAAAATGAAGATAAAAACATGTAAAAAGCTTTGATACCGAACATTTCACAATCATGAATAAAATCCTTCTTAGTCATGAAGGTCTAATGTAGCAACCGCCTTTGAAAAGTCAAAATTTTATCCAGAACCTAACCTTACAGCCGTGAACCACTTTATCATGGGCGTGAATCATTTATTTTCCATATTTCTTCATTTATTCCATCCCTCTCTTTAAACTAAAACCAAAAATGACCAATATATTTCACATATACCTCATGTATACCCTCATATACCTCGAATACATCTCTCATTGTAACACCTACCCATATATTATGAGTATGTCCCATAATATATAGGAATTGTTATAGAATGGATAACTATAAACTTGATCAAATTCTAATTTTTTTCTTTTATGTAATACATCATTATATTATATGTATGTACACTTAGTTAGATTTACTTATCCAACCTATCTAGTATACCCTATACCACTGATCACTGGTTCTTGTTCACCTATTTAATCATATATCACTTAATATCATGGGCCTATAAGGCCTTCATCACATGCATCCTTACTATGCTTAATTGAGGCTTTTCTATTTTCTTACATCATTTTTACATAATCACAGAACAACGACTATAAATGAATGCAATAAATAAATGCATGATATGAATGTGTCCGACCTAAACTCAAACCTATATTGTCTCCATTCCAGATGGGCTATAGCACCTCCGCTATCAACTGCTACCTCGATATTATAATGGCTCCATGACCTACGTGCATAAATAGACATGCAAAGCTTTTCATAGCTTAGTAATACACATATGCTTAACATAATTAACATGTAATCGTATAATTTGTGACATATAGAAATTTGATGACATAACCATATTCAAAACACATAATCATAGCAATGTCAAAGCATTCCATACTCATCCAATGTTACATATTCATTATATGACTCTTATAATATATGCTCATCTAATTCATGAAATGCATATCTTTTTTTCTTTATTTTATTGTCCCAATATTTTAATATTATACTTGTTTATATCCTGAGATAATTGTCACAAAAGTAACCGTTCAACGGTTCTTTCATATCTCACTTCTCTATGCATATGGGATATATGTGAAATCAAGATACATATCTCATAAAAGAATAACATACAATTCTTATAACATTTATAATTATTTTACATATTGTTCATGTTATTAATAAATTCTCACGTTTCACTTTCTTCTTGATTAGATAGCCTAAGTTCTCATAGTATCTAAAAACCCAAGCCTCATTCCCGGACTGGCCAAATAAAAGGTGTGAAGTAGGTGCACTCAGTCCAAAGCCAGACATCCTACTCACCTTGTAATCTGTATGCTCATCCGAGCTCCCTTAAGTCAAGCATGCTCACTCAGCCCTGAGCTCAGCTAACTTGACTAAGTATAATGGGTATGAGTCCCAAGAACAAGAGCACCCAGACCAAGGCTAGTCAACCTGATCCTCACTCATACATCTCATTGATACGTCTCCTTTATCCCCTTTATAATGCATCATTTACCCCAAAGTAGTCCTCAGGTAAAGAAATGGGCATTTAATACTATATTCCTTTTTGTTTCCGTTATATTCTTATATGCTTCAATCTATATGCATAACATATAATCACAATCTCATGCATATTCAAGTTCATAAACATGTTTTATTATGGTATAACATCATATAAAAAAAAAGTGTTTGGCATGTTACAAGTGTATTTACATATCATATAACAACTTTCAACTTTGCTGTGAATAGTGTCTTCATGTTCGTGACTCCTTCGCCTGGCCGTGATGGCTGGTTATGAAAGGGGCTATTTCCATTTTTAGATACCAAATTTAATGTCTTTTCATGCATATCACACATAATAGCCTCTATGGTGGTTTAATTACCACTCCTCCTATCAACACTTATGATAAATCATGTTAAAACATGCCTTTATTATCCATGCAATTTTTTCATTTCATGTGTCTATTAATATGTACTAATCGTGCAAGCTTGCATCTTTTATACTAAATATCAAAGTTCACAATTCCATAAACAAGGCACTAAGGCTAACCAAGTGTAGTCACTCCTATCAACATGCAAAATCTCCTTCATATAAATGTCATGCCAATTACAATCAATTAACATCATAAGTACAAGTTCCGCTTATATTTTCAACTCAACAATTTACAAATCTCAATTAAGAGACTTACCTGTTTTATGCCATTTCTCATACTCCTTAAATGCTTTCTTAGAGCATAATGCAATTCCAGTTATCAATTCTTAAGATAAACATTAAGCCTACCTTACAAACAATTGGATTAGTAACCCAACAATATACATGCATAAATACCTTTATTAACTTTTATTGATCATATGTAAGAACTCAAGTTTCATGTTCCCTTTATTTCATTCTTCATATTTTGCCATTAATAACTTTTATGCCTAAAATGCTAGGTCATATTTTTGTCATTTATTTAATTACTATATCTTATGCAAGTTCAAGGGCCATTTCTTGGGTATTTACCATGTAACCTTATTCTCATCAACCATATTTAACTTATTCATCTTTCATTAATCTTATTTAATATCATTCATTGTTTGTTAACCTTACTTTTCATACCATTAAGCCCTTAAACAACCTAATTCATATCCAACTAAACATAATTTTGATCTATTGTGCCCATACTGTCATTATTTTATCTATCGATGGTATCACTAATACATGTTTACTTATGATAGGACTTAAATGTTTTTAGCATATTAAAACCATGCTATTTAATCAAACTTGACTTAGCTACCCTTTCTACTTGCATCATTTATAACTCTTATATTTCAATTAATCTAATACATATTTCCATTTTTGTTTTAGTTACTAATTAACATATTATCTATTTCATTTCTAAGTCATTCAACAAATCAAGATGCATATGTGTACTTACCTCCTATAAAGCCAACTCAAAATCCAAGTTTTGAGCTTGCTTAGCCTCCTTGGTGGATGATTTCATCTTCTAAAAGCATCATCTAAACATAACTACAACTTCTTTCTTCTTAAATCCTCCTCTAAAAACATATGTAACATCTAAATCAAACTCAAAGGGGAGTTTCTCCCCCAAGCAACCCAAGGGTTCATTTCCAATATACCCATCTATAAATGGGTTTTTACCCATTTTAGGAAAATCACATCAATCAACTACAAACTTATCAAATGAGGAGGGAAAATATGAAATCTTACCTAAAGAAGGAAGAAAAATAAGATTGATTTGGTGGAAAAGCCGAGTTCCCTCAATCTCCATACTTTCTCCCTCCAACTTTATCTTCTTTCTTGATAAATCTCCCACATTCATGCTTGATTCTTGCTCTTAAATGGTAGATATTGTGTTTTAGGAGTTTAGAGTTCATCAAAATCATGTATGGGATGAGTTCTCTGAGGAATTGGGGCTTTACTAGGGTTTTGGGGCTTTGGAAATAGAAAAAATGAAGGTCAAAACCCATTTATACTAGGTCTTCACGACCATGACACATTCTACCTAAAATCAAAATTTTGACGTTCATAGCCGTGACAAATTTTTGTAATGGGCGTGAACCCTTCATTACACATTCTACCCAAAATCGAAATTTTGACATTCACGGCCATGATAAATTTTTGTCATGGGCGTGAACCCTTCATTTTTTTCATTTTTTTTCTTCATTCTTTCAACTCCTTTCAAAATCCAAGGTCTAACTCCAACTATATACCTCTCATATACCTCATGTAAACCCAAAATGCCCCAAATACACTATCTATTCATCTTATAACTCAATGGTACAATCTTAAATCAAATTCATATACTTTCAATCATGTCACATATACCTAATATATATCTCATATATTTTCCAAACTAACTCCTCTTTACATGTATTTTAAATTTTTACTTTTAATTACCAAAATACCCTCCGTACGTTATTTACTCATATATTTCAACTAAGTCCTATTTAGCGGGCATTACACCCATAAACTCACTTTAAGTCATACATTCATGCAATACAACTAACCCTAGTTAATGGGTGTTACAAGTTAACTTGAATCAAAGTAATATAAAATAATGTATAAATAAGAATAAATATAGATTTTTTTTTGTGTAAAAAATAGTATTATAGGTTGAAAATAAATTTATTGTAACTATACCATTTTAGTGTAATTTTACACCAAACTAGTGTTATTGCTGGAGATGGCCTTAATATTTGTTTTCTTTGCACTTCTTGTAGGCTTTACCAAATCAGCAAAATGTGGATTATCCTAGCTGCAGCTCGTGATTGTTGGTGATGGAGACACCGGTAATATTCTCGATTCCTTTCTCTCTTTTTTTTTTTTTTTTTCCTTTTCTTTTTAACTTCTTTACCAAATGTTACCGTTTGGTTTCTCTTTGCTTTCATCTCCCGACATTTCTTCTCTTCAATTACTTTCTCTATTGCCTTCGAAAACGCATGTCTCAATTGTGATCTCTTTTTCTTTTTATTTAGAAAAAAAAATTAATTCAAGGAAGTATAAATGTGCAAATGATTTTAATTTGTCGAGTTTCTTTTCAGGTAAATTCTCAGCTGCAGAGCAATGGTAGTGATCAGCAAGAGAGACGCTGGAGAAATTGGTACCAGCAACTGAAACTTTTTCCTTTTGAAGATAGCAACTCAAACTATTACTTCACTCTACCGCTCTTTAAAATTTTAAATTTGACTAATTTCTCATGTTTCTTGCTTACTGCTAAAAATGCTTTCCCTTTTCTTTAATTCATGAACTGTGAACTAACTTCTTGAGCAGATACAATTTTAAAGATAATTATTTCTCTTAGATTTCAAATTTGGCCTGCAAAAGAAAATGCGGTATTAAAGGTTCACAAGAATCCAATCTTGTTTTTTCAATAATAACATTGATAGCAACAAGGCAAAAATCTCAATTGTTTAATCATACAAAGTCATCTATGTGTTTTTTTATTTTTTTCGTTTCTTAGCTGTTTTGGATTTCTTGTGGAGTCCCCATCCCTTTGCTGTTGCAGATGCTGCATGATTTCAAGAACTTATGTTGATTAGTTTAGCAGTAGGATTACAATTACATTAGGTAGGAGTAGGATTATCAGAAACTGATAAATGGGTGATTGATTTTAGAGTGAAAAGAAGTAAAAGTGAGTTAACTAACAAAACTTGACTGTTAACTGATTCTATTTCTTCTATGTCGCTTCTTTTAACTTGAGTCGCGCAGTTAAAGAAAGGATAAGCAGTATTTTCAACTTGTATATATGAGAAACACATTATTCATTTACGCAGTTCAATCCCATACATATAAAAAGTTAATCTGCAATCTTGCTTGCTATTTCTCTCAGTTTCCTCTACTGTACAAGCCCTTCTTTTTTTATTTTCTAATATCCTTTGACTCTGTCTTCTTGCATAATTTTGTTCTATTTCCGTAACACTGTATATGCCTAATTAATTCAATGTGTAATGGTAGCATGAACTTTGAGTAGAGGATCATGCTAGGGTGTAGTGTTTTCCTTTCCTTCACAATGGCAACATACTTTTATCAGGGTTAGAGTGGTTTTGAAGATTTTAGGAGGCTACAGGTTAATTGATGGGAAAGCTTTGCATGAATTTTTAATAACTTGTGAATCTAAGGTACTGATGCTTCATCTTTTTAAATTTCATGCGTAAAAAATTCCAACACCCACTTTAGTTTTTATTTGATTTTTATTTACTAAATCTTGGATTATGCTCTAGGGTTATTAATTCGTAGTGTCTAGATGCATAAGCCCTAGCTAAACGTGGCACAAAACCATGAGATGACTCTCTCTTTTTTGTCTATCTTTAGCATCAAGAAACTATAATCTAATTAAAGATTTGATCTGCCAAATAGATCAATAAATTAATTCAACCTTCATCATTTATCAAAAGGTTTATTTAAAACAAAAATAAGTGTAAAACTAAAGCTATACATTACACTACAAAAAAAAAATTAAAATATTGTGGTAGCAAAAATGTTAGTTACAGATTTCATTAGCGACCACATTTCTATTGTGGACACTATGGTCGCTAGAAGCTAAACAATTAAGTGGAGGCTATTAGCGACCACCTTTTATAATCGCTAAATGATCTCATGTCGTCGCTAATTGGACATGCAGGAGGCCGAATTGGGCACACATTATGTGGTCGCTAAACATACATGTATTACTATTGCACTCTAAATTTTAGTGACCACATTTGTGGTCGCTAAATGTAATACAATGACTGATTTAATTTATATAATTTATATTTTTTATATAATTTTTTTATTTAATTATATTTATTTTTCATTTAATATGTAGTATTATTATTTATATTAATATTTGTTTATATATTAAATTATATAAATATTAATATTATAAGAGTAATAAATTGTTTAAACTATTGTAAAAATCTAAAATAAACTATAACTAAAAATAATAAATATTAATAGTATTTAAAATTTTAATATGTCAATATTTGTAACAATATTTTTGAAATAAAAATAAAAGCAAAGCAAAATACAAGTCAAGATGGACATGGAGGCAGTTGATGGCTGCTGAATGCACTAATCCGAGAAGCAAGTTGGTCAACACATTCTAATAGTTGTTGCATTCTCTCCTCCCACTCCTGTTGAGTATTCTGGAATTCTGCTTATGCAGTTTAGGCTTATTCTCTAACAATTTGGGCTTCCTAAAGAGTAGTATGGACTTCCTACTAAAGAGCAGAATGCGACTCCACCAACGTAATATTTCTCTCCTCAAGATATCTAATATACTAGCGAGCCACTTCAATCTCTAGTATAGAATTGGAGGCATTAGATGAGGAACTGCAAAATGGAGCGCCCCTGTACGGCCTGTACTGTATAGGTACCTTCCATGTGATAACTCTTGAACAGCCTACAGAAAGATTTGGTCCTCGTCATCCTGAGTCAGTTGAACTGTGTTCCCAGATTCATCACATAGGACTCCTATAATGAATATATAAATATATTTTATATTTATATAAATAGATAAAATAAATAGAATTCAATATATATTTAATATATAGAATATATGTTTAAGATATAATAATAATAAATATAATATTATAGATTACATATTTAATAAATAATAATATATAATAATGTAAATAATATATATGTGTGTGTGTTATTTTAAAAGTGTTAAAAGAACAAAATTTATTACTATTCTGCGAGTATGCTCCTAAATGGAGATGGATTCATAGGAATGGGTCCCAACATTCTCAATATTATGGTTCCTTGTCTAGCACTCTCTATGGGACTGAAATTCTAGATCAATCTAACTTTGTTGCCAACTGTCCCACACCTTCTCTGAGACAAATGGAGGCCATCCATTTATTTTCCATTTGTAGAGTATATTTTCATATCGCTTAGTAACCAGCTTTTGCCATACCTCTTTTATCAAAGCAGTCGCCATATCCTCTCGTATAAAATATTTCTGTAAAAAAAAAACATTTAAACATAGTTAAAATACATAGTTTAAAAAAAAATGGACAGAGTCTTTCCTATAATAGCCATAATCCAAAATTTTTCTTGTAAGTTTTTTCAATAGATATTCACAGTTCTAAACAATTAAATTAATATCAATCATTTTGCATTCGTAATTTTATATGAATCCATATAAATCATGAGATATTCATATTTTGGTAACTATTCAAAATGTTTGAATTAAAATTTTAATCAATTATAATATTCAATTATGATTGCAATAAACAAAATTAATTTATTTTTTCTCAGTTACAACATTAGACTTAAAAATTTAATATTATTTTACTTGAAACTCCTATCAGTACAAATCATATACGTCATGCAGTATAGACATCGGTGACCCTCTGGATGCAACTACTCCTGAAATATATATGAAATCTGAGAAGTCACCTCATTCAACTTAAAAAATCTACATTTTTATATAAATAAACAAGTATTACAGTCAAATAAACAGTCGCTATATATAATAAATTATAGTGGAGTATCTCACCATTCACCAATGACTCTAACTCTCTTACAGCTACAACTAAAACTGCTCATGGCAGCCATATCTGATCTAGGAGTAGAAAGTGAATGTGTAGCTGCCTTAGGAGATCTAGAAAATGGATGTGCGTCAACCCCTACTCTTAGAGAATGTGGCAAAGAACCTATCCTCAAGGTTGTGGTCGCAGGGGATAGATTATGTGAAGGAGGCTCCAACTGAGGATGAGATACCTCTAGCTACTGTGGCTGGAATCCCTGATGATAAGGATGCTCTAGCTAAGGATGAAATAGATCTACGTGAGGAAGAGGTGGATGTAGGTACAATAGATGTTGATGGAGTGCCCCTCGCTGTGGCTTCCCTCGTCCTCTCTTGTATCTATCTCCTATAGTGGACGCACCTCCATCCAGCTCGCATGTTGTTCACATTATTACACATTTTAGAAAATTCCATACCAAAAAAAAAGGAAAAATATGTGAAATTTTTCCCTGCATAGCCACAACTACCTCTATTCACTATTAGTTTCATCAATATCATCAAAATCTATTTCTTTTGAAGTAGAGGAGCTTTTTGTTTGTAATTCAGGTTCGTCTTCATCTTCTGCTTCAATTTCATTATTATCATCATCCACAATATCTTTAGGATCACCTACTAGATCATTCAATGTCCTATATTGATCCTCTTCATTAAATTGAACAGCATGAATGTTCTTTGATTCCTCCTAAAATGAAGGAGGTTCATCCTTATTTGTAATATTTGAAGAGCTTTCTGGCATCTCAACTACTCCACTCGTTTTGATTTTGAATACAGCCCATCACTCATTTTTGTCTCTTTGCAAGCTTGGATACGAACATTAATACATTTGAGTTGCTTGGGTTGCTAGGACAAAGGGTTCATACTTGTTGTATTGTCTTCTATGGTTTACCTCAACAATATTGTATTGCTCGTGAACCTTTGTACCCACATCAAATGTAGGATCAAACCAATCATATATGAAGAGAAATGTACACTTGATTGGCCAATTAGGATACTCCAACTACACAACTTCTCTTAGTTGACCATACCAATCATTCGCGTTATGACTATAGTTTTCGCCTTTAATGCAAACCCCACAATTCATTGAATTTGTTCTTGAACAATGTTCGACTATGTGAAACATATATTCATTTACAATATAACGATTGTATGTTGTAACAATTCCCAACGTACCTTTTGCGAGATCTTTAAGAAACTCGTTGTTGATGCTATAGTTAGAATCATGTGCCTGAAGCAATATAACATTGTTATTGACACTCTTTGTAGGCATATTAAATTTAATTAATTGACATGGAATTAGGCTAACATACATATATTTTGAACCTTATAAGAAAATCCACTTCAAGTTTAGTTTCCACTTTTGCATCAGTAATGTTCAGATTGAGGTGTTCCAACATATTAGTATAAATCCCATCATTTTATAATTGCATTTAAATATAAAATTAAAAATAATTGAATTGTATAAATAAATGATTATAGAGAAGGCATTTGAGTGAAAGAAATACTAATTGGACAAATGGTTTAACTTCTTTACAGTTAAGCAAAAACTTAATAATGTGCAACCTTGTATTCTTGAGGATTCATATGCCTCCCTTTAGTAGGACTAAGTAGCCTACCATTGTATTTTAAAACTGATAGGTTCAAAGGGTCATCAGATGGAATATAATTGCCACCACCTTCATAATTTCGATAGACAGTTCTTGCTTTTGTTTACACGTGATCCTCGAAATAGTTTGAACAAAATGTCAATGCTTCCTCAACTAAATATGCGTTGCATATGGAACTTTCGACATGTGCCTTGTCTTGACATTAAGCTTAAGTTTCCAAAGATACCTATATATAGACATGTTGGTTGCATAAGATACATGCATAAATAAATTTGTTTGACATCATTTTAGATTTTACTAACCTTTCAAACGGATACATCCATCTAAATTGCACCAACCCAGCAATTTTTGCCACATTAGGCAACTAAATTAGAAGATGTCCCATGGAATAAAAAAAACTTGAAGGGATTATTTTATCCAACTTGCATAAAATGATTGCAATGTCTGATTCAAGTCTGGCCATGTCTTTATTCTTAAAGACAGTTGAAGTTAAACTTTTGAAAAACAAGTTGAGCTCGGTAATTGCCTTCCACTCATTAGGAGATAGCAATTCACAAAATGCAATAGGCATCAACCTCTGCATGAAGACATGACAGTCGTGACTTTTCATGCCATACAATCTCAATTTGTGTTTATTCACACACCTGCTCATATTAGACACGTACCCATTGTAACACCCCTTTACTCTTCTGAATATCAGTCAGGCAAGATGGTATCACGTTTGACCTATTCAGTATTATCTCCTGCATAAATATTTGTCATCTCGTTTCTTGTAAAATACTTTAGTAATATATATATATATACACACACACATTGAAAACATTTTGTTTCCTCTTTTATATTTTATAGTACCTTTAAAATTTTAAGTCCGTACCATTTATATTTACATTTTTAGAATATTTATAATGGTTCACACAAAAATGTATTTCTAACTATTATTCACAACAAAATGATAACCAAAAGAAAAACCAACCCAATCAAAGTGGCTATCACTGCTACTCCTCTCCATTTGTGTGGCTCACTGATCTAGCAGCTCTTTCTATCAATTTGCCGTTATCACCCCTCATTTCAAAATTTATGCGAGAGAAAGACAACTTTTGCGCTGAGTAAATTCACTCAGTGGTACAAACTTTATAGTAATAGTCATATGTAATTAAATTTTAAAAAGAAATCACACGTAATATTTTCACAAATTAATAATATAATAAATCAAACAAATTATTTACATATGTTTATTGTTGGCAGTTATCAAAATATTTTGTCATATGCAATCAAAAAATAATTATAGTATTCACAATAAAACACATGAATTTTATCTGTCACTATCATAGTGCCCATAAATTAAACTATCTAGACTAAATTCTAGGAAATACGAGAGGTAACCATATAATAAGGTGTCTAGGCTATAACTCGTATATTCGAGCTAAAGCTGCCTACCTCGACTATAGCCATCACATGGCCGATATTTCGACCAAAGTAAAATCAAATGGTCAAAGTCAACTCACATGACCAAAAATAAATCTCCTAGCCATAGCCATATAATCATATTGGCATGTCAATAAGTCTATCCATTTCCAGTGTAGATTAATTCATGGACTATAGTATTAACTCAATTTAACATATTTATTCCAAAATATTTCATTTATTACACATATATGTCAATTAATTTATAGGAAACAAGAGGGGTAACTATAATAATAAGGCGCCTAGGCTGTAGCTCGTCTACCTGGGCTAAAGCCTCCTACCTCGGCTATAGCTATCACATGGCCGATATTTCGACCAGAGTAAAATCACATAGTCAAAGTCAACTCACATTTCCAAAAATAAATCTCATTGACGTAGCCATATAACCCTATTGATATGCCAATAAGTCTACCCAGTTCCAATTTAGGTTAATTTATGAGTTATAGCATTCACTCAATTTAACATATTTATTTCAAAATATTTCATTTATTACACATATATGTCAATTAATTTATCATATATTAAATCACACAGTACATACTATAATCATATATCAAATATCTATCACAATCTCAGAATAGGAAATCATATCATAATACTATACATAATTAATATCCTTAAACATATTATTTTGATATTGTAAAATTAATTAGTTAAAGTTGTGATTGTTGCCATAAAGTATGCACAAACTTAAACTAACCATTACTCACGTCTGCCGATCAGTTGCCCTTATCCGGTCCCGGCACTTGAAATTATGGTTTGCCTAATAAAAAATATTTAAATAAATAACAACGTTCGAATAAAATTAATTTTATTAAATAATTTAAATAAATTTATTTTGCATCTCTCACATTAATTAATTATTATTATTATTTATTTTATTTATTTATTTAGTCTATTATTTTATTTTATTATTTTTCTTTTAAAGATTTCAGGTACTTAAAAATTTGTATTTCACAATGAGTCTTTTTTTTAATCTTTTAAAAGTTTGGAAATTAATTCTTTGGCCCTTCAATATTTCGGTTCCATCATTTACGATCAAAAATCCACATTCACAAAAATAATCAACTTCCTTGGATTTTCCCTTCTTCCTCAAATAAATCTTTATAGTCTTTTCAACTTCATATCGCAAAAAAGGAAAATCCACCACTCAACTCCATCACCAAAGTTTCAGCCAAGTTGTGAAAAAAAACTTGGGTTATTATTATTAATAAACTTAAATACCTTTAGCAACCAACACAATACCATCACAAGGAAGTAGCTTATATGGATTAAAAAAGTAATAAAATTGTAAGAGAGAAAAGTAGAAAAAAAGAAGAAATATGAAAAATCAACAAAAGAGCCAAGTTTTAATGATATCGGCCAAATAGAAAAACAAGACCTTTTTTTTTATACTCAACTATGCAAAAACATAATCCAAAGATTTTCAATTAAGGTTTCTCATGATGAACATAAAGAAATAAGATAGAATAAAGAAGACTTGGAAATTAAAAATGAATAGTTAAAAATTTATGACACAAGATCAGAGAAAAATGAGAAGGAACTATAATTTTTCTTATCTTCACTTTTGACCTCAGCTCAAGCTTTCTAGTGTTCAAATGATGAAAGTTTAAGAAAGAAATTTGGGAAAGTTGGAGAAGCTCTCGGTTATACTTAGGAGAAATGGAAGAAAGAAATGAGTGAAGTTATTGAGAAGAAAGAAGAAAAAGAAAGAAAGAAAGAGAGGTGGACTTGAAAGAATTATTAACATGAGTTTATTGTTTCTTTTTTGTTAAGGTGGTCGGCCAAATGAGTAGGAGGACATTTTTTTTTTTCACTCCTTCCTTTCTTTTTTTTATTTTTTTATATTATTTTATTTTATTTATTGCTATTACTATTTTTTTTATTTACAAATTAATAAAATTGTCATGTCATTATTTTTTGAAGTTAAATTTTATGCTCAATCCACATTGACTTAAAATTTATATCTAATTGTTCTATTTAGTCCTTTTTTTTGAATTTTTGTTTTAACCACCAAAGTTTTTAATCATTTCGATTTAATCCGTATTTTAAAATTTTAATTTCTTTAATTTTATATCCTAAATTAATAAATTTCCTAAAACTATATACACTAATATTTACAGGGTAATTTATTCTACATACTAATACTCTCGGTACATTCAATCCATTTCTCGCTAACGAAGTAAAAATCGCAAAATTCCAAATTTAGTCTTTTCTTTTGGTATTTATGCAAAATTTGCCGACATGTGTTTAAGATCATTTTTTTTTAATTACTCATATATAATCCGAATTTGAACTCTAATCATATCGCTTATATTTTGGTCGTAGACACGTCCGGCTTTCAGCCATTCCGACAATTCTAGTCAAAACTTAAACTAGTAGATGTGACACCCATTGGGGAATTTCAATTTTGAAAACCATTTTAACAACACCTTATACCTACTGTCCTGTGTGTAGCAAGTCTTAGGGTATTTACTGATTGAATCCAACTTATCAAGTCCCGCCCTACGATAATAAGTAATGAGCTGTTATCTAGACTTAAGAGTGTTCTTTGTTTTGCCTAAGATATTCAATACCGTATTGAATAAGTTATCGAATACATTCCTCTTAATTTGCATAGTATCAAGATTGTGTCGAATCAAATTAGACATCCAATAAGGCAAATTCCAAAATATAATACATTTTTTCCAACCATATAATTGAGCGATTTGTGCATTAATCTCATCAACATTGATCTTTGTTATCTTTTTCAAACCAAAATGATCAATTATGCATAACATCTTCGAACCAGATCTAACTGGAGGTATAACGTCTATTACAATTCTATTTTTTAAAAATGCATTTTTGTTACGTCTAAAAGGACGATTAATTTCCAAGAATTTGTTGTGATTGTCAAACCAGGATTGCTTACCACTCCTACTTAGTCTGAAAAAATTTGAGTCCTCCATACGATAATGACAAGCAAAACAAACCAAACAACATTGCATAAGCAAGAAAGTCAATGATAGTCAACATCAATGCTGCATGCATATGAAAATTTTACTTTCTAGAAATATCATATGCCCCAACTCCTTGTTTCCATGATAGTTTCAATTTGCATATATGAGGTTGCAAGTAAATATCTAATTTGTCTTTTGGATTCCGAGGTCTAGGGATAAGCACTGTTAGGAACATAGATGTGTCCTTCATATACAGTTATGGAAGTAGATTATACACAATTATAATGACTGGCTATCACGAGTACTGTTGTCCAGACTGACCAAAAGTTGAAAACTATCTGTACATAAACCTAGACGCACATTTTTTATTTCCATTGCAAAATTAGGGTGAACATCATTGAAATATTTCTAAGCAATGGAATTGGAAGGATGCTGTATTACACCATCCTCAATCGCATCTTCTGTATGCTACCTCATATTATTAGCAATGGATACATTTTCTTCAAAGGTCCATATGTTTTCATACTGGTTCCATCAATTCTGAAACTTCTCTTGAAACGTGGATAGTTATAAAATTTGCACATAGTCATATTCATATCTTCCCCCAATAAATCATGCATTCATTAGGACAACAATGTATCTTCTCAATTGGTAGACCTAAATCTCGGACCATACATTTCGTTTCATAAAAGCTTTCAAGAACACGATTGTCTTTCGGCATTGAGTCTTTCATTAGTTGAGCAATTGAATCGAATGCACGCCTAGATAAATGGTTCTCAGGCTTAATATTCAACATTCTAGCAACATGTAATAACTGATATTGATTTTCACAGCCTGGCCACAGTAGACAATTGGCAGTATCAAGCATATCATAAAACTGCTTCGTCGTTGCATTAGGAATCTCCTCATACGCATAATCATGATATAAGATGTGACCAACAGCATCCATAACCATTGTATGGTAATTGTTCAATGGATTAGAAGGACCGGGTGAATCCATACTATGTTGCTAAAGTACACATATATGTCTTTTCGTGTCTGTTCCAGAAATAATAATCAGATTTGAATTTATTTTTCAACAGATGATAATGCACCATCTCAACATCTAAAAACTGACGATTCTGACACTTAGATCTCGTATAAAGATACTTTATTATTTTTCTTCATCCATCCACTCTAGATGACCAATTGCAAATTCAATGAATTTCTCAACCCCACTTGAAAATTCTGGATTAAGAAAGTCATCGCCACCCAACCTCCAGTACATTCAGTTTCTATCATTACTCATGATATACCACTACAAGAAGTATGTGCAAATTAATTGTATGAATTGCTTGAAATTGAATATTTTATTCATATTTAAGCCATTTTTATAACTCTTGTATTAACTAAAAATGTAAGAGCCTATCTCATTCAGGAACACATTGTCTATATGTCATGATTGTACATGTTATATCCATACAAATGCAGAAATTTCGACAGCATTTTCCGTAAGTTTTTCAAGTGCACGATATATACAAGATTGTGTCTGGTGTGCACTCAAAGAACAAAAGGGATATACTATTGATATTTCTGCATGTGTATGGATATAACGTGCAACAAGTCATATACGCTTATATAGATACGTATTTTCAAACTATCCATACTGGATAATTCAGTGAATTCTCAAAATCTATTGAGAAATACACCAAATGGTTTTCTAAGGCTAAAATGTACCAAAAAATTATATTTATTTTCAAAATAATTGATATTTTCATGTTATTTCTATAGTTATACTCACACTGCAATCCCTAAAAATATTCAATTCCAAATTTATTCCTCAAGCATATAAGAAAACAATCAATCAAATATTCTCTAATATTCCTCAAGCATATAAATAGATACTTTCAGTTGTACAAATTTGTTCTCTTTATATTGTTCTTTGTTAACAATCAAATTTAATAAATATATTTATTATATTTAAAATTGTATAGATGTACTAAAATTTCAGTAAAACTTTCCCCAATTAATAGACAATTTTCACTTTTTTAATTCATTCATGTGTAAGTTCCTCAAATAAAAAATAATTAAATATCAACAAATTAAACACATGCAAGTCATGCCCTAAATATATTTTAACAACACTCAATTCCACAACACGCAAATAAACACTCTTTTGGCATCTTTATTACTCACATAGTTCGCCAATTTAAACAACAAATCAATAACACTTCAAATATGTCCAACATTAATTTTAGATAATATATAAAGTAGTAAGAAAACATACCTTACAAAAACAAGTAATATCAAAAAATTAATATGACTTCGGTTTGTTACACTAGCACTCTTGTAATTCAGATAAGAAAATTTAAATCATTCATATGAGCCATATATACCAATTGTCAAATTTATCAAATACAATTGGATCCAAACCAAAGAAGTTGCATTAGAATGTCGAATTTATCAAATTTACATTTATTCTTTTTAGTTCTTTAGCAAGTGGATAATGTGGGAAAAGTGTTAGTAAGTTTTACTTTTCTTTTTTTTCCCATGAAATTTGATCTAAAATTTCTCTTATGAGTTTTAACGCCAATAACTTGCTAAATTTTGTAATTGTTGATTAATTCCGTATGTGTTTTGGTGACTTTTTTCACTATTGATCCTAAATCCTAATATAATAATTTCAAATGATTTCACTTATCACTTATCGCATTCCTCCAAACTTAGTTATGCACTTCTCTTTTTTCGATTAAATCAGAAAACCCAACTTAAGAATTTAATTTTTATATAAAATAAACAAATAAAAAACGAGTTTCTAAGTTTTTTTTTAAAAAAAAAAAGAATATTTATTTTCTAACTAAATATTTTTTGTCCTTTCTCTTATTTGATCAAGGAAACACTATTTTACACGTCTCTCTCTCTCTCTCTCTCTCTCTCTCTCTCTCTCTCTATATATATATATATATATATATATATATATATATATATATATTCTGTAATGTGGTGCCGTGATAGAATAAAAAATTAAGAATAGTCGTGCAATGATCAATGTATCATATATATATATATATATAATTGGAACTTTCAAGATCCCATCCTTGAGAAAGAATCATGAAATTTCTATGAGCCACATCAATGAACTAATATCTTATATTCCAACAAGAAATAAAGGATTTTCTTCCTCCAAAAATTCTATAGTAAAATGAATTAAAATGAATGTATAAACCTAAAAAAATGATAATATGTCAATGATGGTCACACTTCATTATCAGATATCCAATGCATATCTGAGAATGAATATATAAACCTACAAAAATAATAATATCTGAATGATATTACTTCTATTTCTCCACAAACACATTGGTGAATCCATAGGCCTTCAAAATAATCATTACATAGATAAGCAATACACATATAGTTCAAGTTTCATCTAAAGACAGTGGCAAAAAACTAATATTAATAAAATAAAAGACTTTGAAGCAATAGCAACACTCACCGCATTCTGCTCCAGAGGGAGCAACTCAAGAAACAAACCCACAAATTCCACATATGTTAAAATAGGTATAGTAACAACCACACACAGTCTCTTTTATCTTTTAATTTAATTGATTGCTACACAGTAGTTACTAAAATGACATTTTGTATTTGCAGATGATTGCTGGGCAGAAATAGCTCGTGATGAAAAGGTTTGAATTTTCTGTTTCTTATTGAATTCTTCCAAGCGATTGAACTTGTTTACTTTTCATAAAAAGCAATAGAAACAAAAAAGCAACAGCAGAAGCATACAGTAAACAGGAATAACTAATCAAATTTCACGGTAATCTAGTGCCTAGGAAGTGAACATTTCCATCTGGTATTAAAGCTCTAGCAGACCACGTACACAGCAAAAGCCTTAAATTAGGAATCTACTCAATTTAAGCAAACCCACAACCAACAAAAACTAAACACTCATTCAAGTTAGGATTGTATCTCAAGTTTGATTGCACTAGGCAGTGGACACCGTGTGCACTACAAAATTAAGTAATTAGCAATTTAAACAATCAAGGTCAAAACTAATAAAGAAAATAGAAACTATTTTCTTTTTCACTTAACTTATTGATCTTGTGATGACTTTAATTTTTCTTATTAAAAGAATTTTCTCCCTTTCTCTTCTTTTTCTTTCTCCCTTTCTCAGCAAAACCACTAAAATCTATATATTTTCTTAAGTTTGTGACCAACCAACTTAAGAATACCAAAGCCAAAATATCTCTAAATAAATATGGACTCTTATTCCAATTTATAATTCTATTTTAAATAGAATTTGTTAATTAGGATAACAAATCATTCATTATCTTATTTTCATTTAAATATAAAATAAATAAATGATTTCAATTTTATCTCTTAGATTATTTTTAATCAAAATAAAATTTCTTATGAAATAATTTATCTATTTTAAATTTAATTCTAATTAAATTAGAATTTCTAAAATTTAAAATAATTATCTAATAAATATTATCTTCCACATATCATTCAATAAGATATTAATTTTTGTTCACTTGTGGACTTAAGGCCCAACTTGCTAATTAACAAAATATGTAATGGTACAATCAATTAAATGAGCTAACCCGGAGATCATATGGGTACATATAATAATGGTTACCAATTATTTACTTATAATTAAATAGGTTCAATTATTAATTCTAAACTATTCCACTAAAAAACTGGAAACTCCATAATTGTATGTTATTAGGGATTAATATAAATTTGACCCATGCCACATTGATTTCTTTACTTAGTAATCTTTTGTACAATATCGATAATTAAATTAATATATCAACTGTCTAATTAATTTAATTACATCTTATACCTTGATACTTGTTGATTTTCTCTAATGATCATATTTCAACAATTTCATTATAAAAATTAATTTATAATTATTGTTAACACACTCTGACCAGAGAATTTAATGATCAAGTACCGAAAATTCATCAATTGATATTTTAGTACAAAGTCTATATTGTTAATTAATAATTATCACAATTCATAAATACACTCACCAAATTATTGAGAATATTGACTTTTAATTAAGTCTCACTCATTAGTAACTCAAATGAATTAATATTTATAAATATGAAATTGTAATTAACTCAAGATTAAGATTATAATAAAATCAATGTCTATGAAATTTAATATATCAGACAGTTATTTAAAATTATTAAATCTCATTTTTTTATCATGTTTTATGTAGACAAACTACATAAGTAAATTTATACATAATCAAGATAAATCATTCAATGAATTTACTACAGTCTAAACATAAATAAAGTGTCCAACTTTATTTATCAATTGTGAAATATAATTATTTAATCATAAAATAAATTGTATTTATGTCTTTTGTGATTATCTATAAAAATCACATAAATATATATAATATGATTAAAAGGACATTTATTTAAAATTCTCATGAAAGCTATATATATATATATATATATATATTTGAAGAGCATATAATCCCAACAAAAGGGACATAAAATCATCAAATTCCATCAGACATTACTCACTGAAGAAGAACAAGCTATTGTAATTAATCAATTGGTACTTTTTCCTTCTTTTTCTTTTTTCTCTCTACAACATCTATCTACAAAAAAAAAAAAAAAAACCCATATTAGAAGAAGAAGAAAAAGTAGAAGCAGAAGAAATATATACCTAAAAACACAATATACCACCATCGGAAGCTCCAATAGGAGTTGAATTCGAACACCTCACACACTATTTGAGAAAAAAGAAGAACAATGAGGGCTTTGGGTGCACTTGGTTATGGCAGAAATATTGAGTTGATAGTAGATGGGAGGAATGGAGGAGTGAAAAATTTTGGGGCGTGGGACTGGAGGAGAAGGGGGAGTATTTTATTTGACCTAATCAGCGACCATAGTTATGTGGTTGCTGACACTAAAACGTACCATTCATAGTTGAAACGACGTCATTTCAATTGAATTCAAACAGCGACCAGACTCCCTATAGTTGCTGATGTACATCATTTTTTATAAAAAAAAATTAATAAGGTATACCCGAAGTATTTCTAAGGTATAACTCATAAATTATTGAAGAATTTTTAAGATATACCCAAAGTATCCCAAGGGTATCCTCAAGGTATTTTCCAAATGCATACCAAACTGTTTATTTCAGAATTTGTTATATTTTGAATTTTGATTCAATTGTATTGTTATTCCTCTTCTTTAATAATCAATTCTTCTTCTTCTAGTTTTTTAGTTCTTTATTAGTTAAAATTGAACTAACATATGCCAAAAGTATACCAAATGTATAACTAAGACATACTTTCTGGGCACTTTTTTTATAACTTTTCAAATTTGGATACTATTGTTTGAGAATTTGTGATGCTTTAATTTTTTGTATTTATTCTTCTTCTTTAATGATATAATTGTTATTATTCTTGTTATTTTTTTATTTCTTGGATGAACATTGAACCAACATATGCCCTACTTATACTAAAAATATGTTGAGGATACACCGTCTGCACTTTATTTTGTAGTGATTTTGATATTTATGAACTATTGTAACTTTACAAATTTGTTATTATTAAAATTGAAAAAAACTTTCAGCACCGCTTAAAATGTCAAAAAGTATCTGTATTTATGTATTCATTTTAAATTTCCTTTTACTATTTATTTATTATTTATACTATTTTATTATTATTATTATGTTTTCACTTTATTTTTAATTATATTTTTATTGTTTAAATTATATCAACTTTTTATTTTATTATATTTCATTTTGGTGAGGTTATGTTACATCAAACAAAAATATATTTGTAATTAATGTAAAACTTCTTATAATCTAAATAAAGTTCTCAATTTGTAGAATTCAAAATGTGAATTGAAAACGTATGCTAACATCGTGGAGTTAATGTGATATTTGGGCTATTATAATATTATTAATTTTATGGTGTTAAAATTTATTACCAAATTATACTTTAATTAATTAATACAATTATATTATATAATATACTTCTTCTATGACACACGGTTTACCGCATAAACTGTTGGCTTTAATAATATATATTATTAGAGCAATTTAAAATCATGTATTCACATGTGTTGGATCATCATTTAATGATATATGATTAGTAATTCATTCATTTGTCATGACATACTAATATACCCGATATATATATCATAGAATGAAACCTATATATTATATATAATAACTTTTATTATTATAATTTTTTGAATTAACTATATATATAATATATCTATATTAATTGATTGACTCATTTAATTAATATAAGTATATATTTAAAATTAGTCTAATTTACATTTAATTTAATTAATATAGATATCATTTGGACTATGATAACATATATAATTAATTTTATAGCATTAAAATTTATTTAACTTCAATTTAATTAATTGTAAACTCTAATTTATTAACTAACTGAATTGTAAATTTAATACTTATATAAATATAAATATTTTTTATTTCTATTAATTAATAAATATATATAATTATTTAATATTTAATAATAATTAATATTAAAAATTATATATTAATATTAGCTACCACAATTCAATATTTATATTGAATAGATGTGATAGCTAATTAGCAACCACAACTGTGGTCGCTAATAGCTACCATATATGGTAGCTATTTCGCTAATTGCTACCACACGTAGTGCTTTGGTAGCTAATTATCGAAAACAATTGTAGTCGCTAATAACTACCATATTATTTTGTATTAGCTAATAAGTGGTCGCTGATTAACTACCACAAAATAATGTGGTAGCTAGTGTAGTTTCTAAATTTTCCTCTAAAAAATGGTATCAAATTTAGCTACAATATTTTGTAGTTGCTAATTGGTAGTTATGTGGTAGCTATTATTTTAATTGTTTATTTGGTAACTAAGGGGTAGTTAAATAGCGGCCACTATTTGTGGTAGCTATTTTTGTATTTTTTTGTAGTGTTAATTGTTATATCAAATATTTTTCGCTTCTTGTGTTTTCATATGCAGATTCTCTAGTTGTATAATGGCATCTGATTTATTTTGTTTGAGTAATTTATAATAATTAGAATTAAAAATTGGCTTTGATGATGGTCATAATTTCAGTTATGGCAGGTTTTTGTTTTGCTGCATTTTGTAAGCTACAAATCATTGTTTTGTGCTTAGGAAAAACTTTATTAGTGGATTTGGAGACAACAAGAGGGAGGGTGCAAAGTGTCAACAGTTGATATAATCAATCACATTCATGTTAATTGATTTACTTACAATCTACTATTCTCTTACTTTCTCGTGTTGGTTGATAAAAATTGTTATAGTTCATCGTGACTAGGCAAATAAGTAATTCCCAGGTTTTTGTTTTAATGCATTTTTTGCGCTTTTTGCAACGTTGGAAATCTAAACCTTTGTAAATCAATTGTGAATATTTTTGTTACTAGCACAAATGATTCATGTACTTTTTACAAATCAAATTTGAACAATTTTTTTGATAAATATGTGATTAGAACAAATTTTTATATATCATCTTTACTTTGATAAATGCTAAATATATTAAATTTGCATAAAAAATGAAAAATAAAAACAAATTAGGAAATACTATAAAAAATAAAATTAAAGGCATAAAAATAAATAAAATGTTGCGAAAAGATAAAAAATTGTCGCTAAAAACAAATTTATGGGACGAAAAATGCGTCTCAAATAATACAAAACCACGATGTTCTGAAAAACGTCCCGAATAGAGTGACATTTGGGACATTTTTTGTCGCTTAAATTACTTTCTATAATAAAACATAATTTATAGGCGATGTTTTGTAGATTTTAGGACACATTTTTTAAACAATTTTGCTACACTAATTTTTCATCCCAAATAAGGCAATTAGAGGGGACATTTTCCAATTTTCGTCACCCAGAACAATTAGTGATGTCGAATTGGTGACGTAAGGTGTATCATATACCAAAAACGCAGCGGAAATTAAAATTTTTCAAAATCCAAATCATAAGATTATATTTGTGCCATTAAAATTAATTTAAGAAAAACATAGTTAGAAATTATACCTTTAATTTCATAGGTTGATTTTTCAATTTTTCTTCTTGCTAAGTTGTCGCAAACCACAACAATTTAAACTAGGATAGCCTCCAACGTTGATCCACACGGAAATGGAAGAATGAAACCTTAAAGGTGACGGCTTGAACACACACAATATGCTAACAAAGTGTATGTTCATTGAGAAAATTTTCTAAGAAAATTAACTATTAATTTTTTTAAAAAATTAACTATTAATTTTCTATGGTGGCTATCTTATATTTTCTGATGTAAAACCCTATTTATAGGTGTTTTCTAAACACCTTAGGGTTGCCAGAATACCAAAATATGATTTGGGGGGCTAAAAGGAAGTTTGGCCAAAATTGGCCGAACTTCAAAAAACATTTGTGTGCATCAGCGCACACTTGCGCTTTGATGAACGCATAGGCTGCCAACAGCCCTGCGCAGGCCCATGACCTCTCCGAGCAATTTTGCTCTAGAATTTTCCTGCGATCCTATCACGATCCAATCCTAAATAATTCTATCATATTTTTGGATCTCATTCATTACCATTTTACTCATTCCTCATACCTCGAATGTGTGTAACCTATTAGGTTTTTGGTTATGTTGGCCACCCAAATTAACAATTAATTCAAGCAAGTTATGAGCGGTATCTAGCAATGCATCATGACTCCTAATTCACCGAAAAGTCAGTGGTTTGACTACGAACCTTCCATAGATAATAATTCGTGCAATTCGTCTCTTCACCATTCTATACCCCACTCGATTTGGAGCATGGACTATGTGTCAGCTCTCGCTAGACTGATTACGTCACACCTAACCCAAGTGATGTTAGATCTTGTCATTGGGACTTATTACTCAATTAGACATGTCACTAAAAACCATCTTCATGACATTTCCACTATGGCTAGAGATTCCCGAGTAATGATTTCGACAAGAGGCCGTAGGTATACACTCCCTCTATCAGGAGCGATGAATCCTTTGTTGGCTATCGAATTACCTTTGAATACCTCAAGTTGTACCTAATCACTACCTTATGAGCGACCTTTATGAGGCAACAAGGAATGGAGTCAAAGTATATAATCAGTATCCAATATATCCTTGAGTACCTTAAGTCTAAGGATACTTGCACCATTGCTATAATAAGACTATCATTGACATTTGAATAGATAATCCATATGATTGTCTCAAAGCAAGTCATCTAATATACTTGATTACCCTTAGCAAGCATCTATATGTTACTCTTAACATCTCATGCTCATAGCTTATGAGATCTACTACTTGATCCAATCAAGGAGTATAACATGTGCTAGTCCATCCAGATTAACAATGTCTCGTCTTGTTGATCCTATGACTATGGATAATTTAGATACTAACATAATTATACATAATAGGAATCTCATTATCATGATCTCATCATGATTTCCTTCATGCTATATTTCGTATCATAGACTTTTATTAATCAATTTAAGATCTATATCAATTCATATGCAAATGAATACTAATATGTTAACCTTAGGGTGATTGTTCTATATTTTGATCTTGATAATCAAATTAAATGTCACTAACATCTTCATTAAGTGTTGTTTTGATAGTGTTCAAAGTTTCAGCATATTTGGTCATAAATTCCTCATTGAATAATTCAAGCATTTCCTGGAGAAGCGTAACTCTCGACCGGGACAAATATCTCCCGACCGAAATTCAAGTATAGATCGGGAAATATGTATCCAAATTGGGAAACATCGCCTTCTGATCTTCCAAAGCTCCAGTAGCAGAAGCATATCAGGACAGGAGATGTCCCGACTGGGACATGCCATTTCCAGACCCAGACATGTTATAGTTCGATCAGAAAATTCAAAAGGACATGACCGTTGAAGAGGAGACACCACCAAAATGTGTTAAGTCATCATAAAGTCAAAACGACTAATGTCAAACTAACTTAGGTCCTAACCGGAAAGTATGGTCCCGACCGAAAATCATTCAAGGCCAGTAGACCTAATTCCTCGACTATGGCATCATCAAGCAAGTACCGACCGGGATACAAGAAGTCCCGACCAGAAAAATTGAATAGGAACTAACCGTTGAAGGGTTTGGCCAACCAGAAGATGCCACGTGTCAAAATAGGCCATTTCCCGACTAGGAAAGCTATGTTCCCGATCGGGAACCCCTTTCTGCAGACAGCATTTAATGCATTTGTAAGAGAACGTTAGAAAGAGTTATGACACTACTTTGTAACAGCTAATTGGTGAGTAATCAATATAAATACCCTACCAAAAAGTCATTTAATTCAACTAACTACTTTCCAAGTGCCAAAACTTTTACAATTTATTTTTTCAATCCTTCTTCATTAATTGTTTGTGTAAGGGTTCAAGTGTTAGCCTTCAAACACTTTGGTTATCTTGTAATTGGATAATGTGAGCCAAATTACAAGGAATTGGTTGTCGTATGAGCCATAAAAACAAAAAAAAAAATTAGGTTGAGTGTTAGCTTTGGCAAAATACCCAGTTGGGAGTAAGCTAGCTAAAACTCCATTTGTAAATCTAAGTGGTTAGATTAATGAATACCCAATTAAGATTAGAGAAAAGAGTAGGGTTAGTTAATACTCGAACCCCTATAAAATTCGTGTCTCTATCTTTTCTATATTTTTGGCTTCCTCGTGTGTGCAAGAATTTTTATTTTCATACCAATTCATCCCCCCTCTCCCTTCTTGGTGATTGTTTGGGTAACATAATATGATGAAAGAATGTCATTATAAATATGTATACTAAGTGTCTGAGGCGATTGCCTTTTGGGTATATCTCTAACATGACGTATTTCTTTCATCCCAAATAATATTTAGCAACGTTTTTTTTTTTAGTTTTTAGAATGAATTTTTATGTTGCCTAAAGCATTATGTCTTATAGTATTTGACTTGTTTGAGTGTTAGGTGGATAAAAACCATGACTTTTTGACTTGTATTTACTGCCTATATAAGCAACCCTTTTGCAATAGAAAAGTGAGACTTGTGAGAGGAGAAAATGTATGTAAGTTTTTATATAGAAAGTGAAGAAGAGAAAGAAGAAAATATGTGTTTTGTAAATGAAAGTTTGTTTCTTTTGTTTGCTGCATAATATGTAGAAATACTTCTTGTTTTTTCGCTTTCTTTTCTTTATTGTTCTTCTCTCAAACTCCAACAATGGTATTAGAATAAAATGGTCTTAGATGGCCTGTTTTGAGAAGGTTTTGAAGGACCAAGCATGTCCTTAAACTGCAGAAAGTTCATAAAAAAAAGGTGTTCAAATTGCAAAAAAAACTTTATTTTAAGTTTGTGTCAAGAGCATCCCGAACAATGCTCCATACTTCACTCTTTATTATATTATAAAAAATTAACTCTCTATTTTAATTTGTTTTGAAAATTGTATGCGATCCAACAACACTTTTATTTCACTCCCTATTTTAATTTTTTTATTAATAAAATTATCTAAACAAAAAAAATGAAGAGAGAGAAAAGGAAAAAAAAGGAAGAAAAGAAAGGAAAAAAAAACAAAAGAGAGAAAAAGAAATAATAAAATATTACTTAGAAACTTCTTATGGCTCTTAAATCTAAGAAGGAAAAATGTAAATTTTAGAGAGTCAAATAAGTAAGAAGGAAGATATGAAGGGTGTTAAAACTCCCTAAATATAGGTAAGGAGATTGTTGAGAATGCTCTAAGTTGTAGAATATTTAAGGGACCCGTGTAAGTCTACAAACTGCAAAGTTTGTTAAAAAAAGGTAAGTAGCAAAAAAATATTTGTTGAGTTTTCAAGTGTGAAATTATATGTGAAAGAAAAAATGATTGTTGTTTTGAGTTGTAGAAATTGTTTGGAAAAAAAACCTGCATGTCTATAAATTGAAAAAAAAATTGTGTAAAGGACAACATGTCTATATATTGAAAAAAATAAAAAAGAAAGGAAAAATTTGAATGAAAGACCAGCATATATATATATATATAAATGTTTGTAGGCAGAGAGCTATGTTTTCATGTTCGTTTTCTTTAATTTATTGAAAAGTTAATCTTATTGAGGAAATAATGATCAACAAGCTTGGAAAGAGAGAGTTGTCCCAAGAAGATTTAGTTTGAAGTTAAAATTTGCATAATTTGTTGAAAAATTAATCTTATTAAGGAAATAATGATCAACAAGCTTGGAGAGAGAGAGAGAGTTGTCCCAAGAAGATTTAGTTTGAAGTTAAAATTTGCTACAAGAATGAAGCAAAGAAAATAATGCTCTATGAGGAGACAAAAAAAAATGACTTAAAGAAGATTTCATATTTCTGCAAAAATTTCAGAAGGGGGAGTGTTAAGATTCCTAAGATTTTTGGTAAAACTAATGAGATTTTATTTAGATTGTAAAAGCTGCTAGGTACATGGTGTTGTACTTGTTTGAGTGTTAGGTGGATAAAAATTATGGCTTTTTAACTTGTATTTGGTGCCTATATAAGCAGCCCTTTTGCAGTAGAAAAGTGAGTTGTGAAAAAAGAAAATGTATATAAGTTTTATGTAGAAAATGAAGAAGAAAAAAAAAAGAAAATTTGTGTTATATGAATGAAAGTTTGTTTCTTTTATTTGCTGCATAATATGTAGAAAAAACTTCTTGTTTGTTTTGCTTTTTTTTTCTTTGTTGTTATTCTCTCAATCTCCAACATAGAGGATGTCCTTTGGAACCTTTCCTCCATATCAGTGCCCTATTGACTAACAGGATAAGACGGTCTCTTTTTTTATTGGGGATGATGGTTGTTGGAATTGGCAACTTTTTGCTGGGTATCTGAAATCTATTTTGCTAAAAATTGCTACAACTTGTCTCCCCTTGGCAGCTCTTGGAGATAATAATTTTTTTTTGAAATTTAACTCCATCGGGAGAGTTTTCCATTAAGTCAGCTTATGCCTCTTTAAATGGAACTCCAGATAGGGTTGGTGCTTTTCCATGCAAGTTAATTTGGCAATGGAACATTGCTCAAAGAATAAAATTCTTTTTTTGGCAAATTATGCATCGTGGTGTTTTAACAAATGCAATCCGACATGATAGACACTTGACTTTCTCCCTAATATGCCATGCTTGCAATGCTAGAGTGGAGCATATTTTTTGTTGAAATTTGAAATTGAGTGGGCTCAATTCATTGCAAATGGGAGACTGAGGATTTGTGGGCTTCCTTCCAAAATGCTCTAAGGCATTTTAGTTTGATCCCCTTTACATTTATATTTTTTCCCATTTTTCTCATTTTTTCAGAAGTGGGATACATTCTCCAACACATTAGAAATTAACTTTGTACCAAAATAAGTAGTGATAGCAACTATACCTTTTTCTTTTACAGCAATATATTTGCCATTCCTAACTCTGATCCTTGATGAACTTGCTTTTGATAGATCTCTGAACAACTCTTTATTATGAGTTAAGTGATTAGTGTAGCCACTATCAATTAGCCAACATTCATTTGGTTCCAAAGTGGAAAAGCAGGTTGCAATAAATAGATGATCCTCCTCCTCTTGTTCTGCAACCTTAACCTTTTGAAAAAGGCTCTTTATGGTCTAAAACAGGTTCCAAGAGCTTGGTACAGCAAGATAGATGAGCATCTACACGACCTGAGATTCAATAAAAGTTACTCAGAAGCTACTCTTTATGTGAAATAGAATGGAGTTAATATTCTTATTGTTTCACTTTATGTAGATGATTTGATTGTGATGGGAAACGAGCAAGAGTATCATTAAGCAGTTCACGTAGGACATGATGAAGGGCTTTGAGATGACTGACTTTGGATTAATGACTTTCTTCCTTGGCATGGAGATAAAGCATAAACAATTTAAAGTTTTTGCCTGCCAACAAAAATATACCAAGGAGATTCTAAAGAAGTTTAAGCTTGATAAATCCAAAGGGGTGAACACACCCATGAATGCTAAGGAAAAGCTCTGCAAAGACGATGGCTTAGAAAAGGTAGATGAAGTTCATTTTGGGAATCTTATTGGCTATTTGATGTATCTTGCAGCCACCAAACCAGACATCCTAAATGCAGTAAGTATACTATCAAGATTCATGTATTGTGCAACTGAAACACATTTCAGAGCAGCAAAGAGGATGCTGAGATATGTTAAACAAACATTTAATTTTGGAGTAAAGTTTGAGAGATGCAAGAAGTTCATGTTGGTTAGATTCTCTGATAGTGATTAGAGAGGCTCAGTTGATGACATGAAAAGTACCTCAAGGTACTGTTTTACTATGGATTCAAGTACTTTCTCATGGAGTTCTAAAAAGCAAGAAGTTGTGGCTTAATCTACAACAAAAGCTGAATTTATAGTTGTCATTGCCGCTGTGAATCAAGCTTTATGGCTGAGGAAAATATTACTTTATCTTGGTCTAGAACAGAAGGAAAGCACAAAAGTGTTTGTGGATAACCAAGCTGCAATTGCAATATCCAATGTTTCATGGTAAGACCAAGCACTTCAACATTGAGTTGTTTTTCTTAAGGGAAGTGCAGAAGAATGGAGAAATTGAACTGATCTATTGCAGATTAGAAGAGCAAGTGGCTGACATTCTGACTAAGCCATTGCAAGTTAGTAGATTCGAAGAGCTTAAAGAAAAGCTTGGTATTTGCAACTCCTAAACAAGGAGTGTTAGCTAATGTATTTAGGATTGCCAAGCTGGAAGTCCATGTGCCAAATGATGAGTTGAATCTATCACAGAACTAGAGAGCTAGAGAGTTGATATTGTGCTAAAGAGTTAGCACTGAGCTAGAGAGTTGGCTGGCACTAGAAGTTATATTGTATCACTTTCCTTTTTTATTGTTTCTGAATAAGTCAAGTAGTTCCAAATGTTAGGAAATTAGTTTTTGATTTTGGCTTGATTGTAGGGAGATTTTATCTTTAATTATGATCATGGCAGATTTATAGCTTCATGATTTTAGTGATTATGATTTCCTAGTTCTATATATGTAAGATACATTTGAGAATTAATATAGTTCATTTTTGCTCTTCTCTATACGTGTTTTACTGCTCTTTGTCTCTCTTTCCTTTGTTCTTTCATTTCTTTCAAATTGTAACAGTGGTATCAGAGCCTAATGGCCTAACAGCCCATAAAGATCTGCCACATGGATGTAAGAGTATAAGCCCAGGCAAAGCAAAATGGAGACCTGATGCCTTTGAGATTCAAACAAATAGATCTATGGCCTCTAAGATTCAAAGAGTACAAGTTCAAGCAAAGCAAAAATAGAGACTTGAGACCTCTTAGACTTGATGGATACAAGCCCATGACGTACAAATCATGGCAAGTCACAACCAGTAAAAATCCAATTGGACTTGAGAGAAAATATTGGAGAATGTATCCACATAAAAAAAAATGGGGAAAATGGGGCAAAATATAAAGAAAAATTTACATGTTCCACTGAAAGTGGAAAATTTTTTCAATTATATCGGCAAAAATTCCGTGTTTTCAATCCTGTTTTTTGCATTTTTAAAATTACTAGCTTTTCATTTTTTTTCAAATATTAGATTTTATTGTGTAATTAACATATTTTTCATTTAATTAAGATAACAAATGACAATTGTTCATATTTTAAACATAGATTAATAATTTTATGAACTTGCATGACTACTATTAATTTTTATGCATGCATTTATTTATTTTTAATCATTGCTTAATTAAATTAATTAGCAAAAAAATATGTAAAATTGAATTTAATTAACTTAATTACCAAAGTAAACCTTGGACAAACCTTAATTACCAAAAAAAATATGTAAACTTGTATTTAATTAACTTAATTAAGGTTATTTACTTTGGTAAACCTTGGGTAGATCTTTGGTAATTTTTAGTTGAGAAATTGATTTGATGTTGGGTAAATCTTAAATAAATATTGGATAAATATTGAATGAATTTTAGGTAAAACTTACATAACTTCAACTTTGATAAATTTTCTTATAAACATTAAGTAAATTTTGGGAATAACTTGAATAAACCTTAAATAAATCTTTAATAAATATTTTGTGACTTCAATTTTAATTAATTTTATGGTAAACCTTGCGTAAATCTCGGGTAAACCTTGGATAAATATTTGGTAAATATTGAGTAAAATTTGGGTAAACCTTATGTAACTTCAATTTTCATTAGTTTTGTGGTAAATCTTAAGTAAATATCAAGTAAATCTTGAGATAAGTCTTGGATAAACCTTTTGTAACTTTAATTTTCATTAACTTTTTAGTAAATATTGGATAAACATCAGGTAATTATTAGGTAAAACTTGAGTAAACCTTAGTAAATCTTAAGTAAATCTTTTGTAATTTCAACTTTCATTAATTTTCTTGTAAACATTGGGTATAATTTGAGTAAACCTTAAGTAAATCTTTAATAAATTATGTATAACTTCAACTTTTATTAATTTTTTCATAAACATTTAATTTAACTTAAGTAAATATTGAGTAAATCTTTAATAAACTTTTTGCAAATTCAATTTTCATTAATTTTGTAGTAAACCTTTGATAAACTTTGGGTAAATTTCGGGTAAACTTTTGGTAAATTTTGAGTAAATTTTGGGTAAATCTTATGTAACTTTAACTTTCATTAGTTTTTGTGGTAAATCTTAAGTAAACATTGGGATAAGTCTTGGATAAATTTTTTGTAACTTTAATTTTCATTAATTTTTTTTTAAATGTTGGGTAAACCTCGAGTAATTTTTGGATAAATTTTAGATAATTTTTAGGTAGACCTTGGTAAACCTTGAGTAAACATTAGTAAATCTTTTGTAATTTTAACTTTCATTAATTTTCTTGTAAACATTGGGTATAATTTGAGTAAACCTTAAGTAAATCTTTGATAAACTTTAAGTAAATCTTTGATAAACCTTGTATATCTTCAACTTTTATTAATTTTCTTGTAAATATTTGATATAGCTTAAGTAAATATTGAGTAAATTTTTGATAAATTTTTTGTAAATTCAATTTTCATTAATTTTGTAGTAAATATTTGGTAAACTTTGGGTAAACCTTAGGCCAATTTTGGGTAATTTTTTGGTAAACCTTGGTAAATATTGAGTAAATCTTATGTAATTTCAACTTTCATTAATTTTTTAGTAAATATTGAGTAAATCTTAGGTATAACTTGAATAAATTTTAAGTAAATCTTTGATAAAACTTTTATAATTTCAATTTTCATAAATTTTACAGTAAACTTACTATAAACTTTGGTTAAATTTTAATTTTCAATATTTTTGAAAAAAAACTTTGTCTATGAGATATTTTTGAAAAAAACTTGAGGAATAATATTTTTATAAATGTTTATCCGTTTTTTTTTTTCTATTTTTGTAAAATTCTCAAATATAAATGTAAAGGGAATTAAATCAAAATGTGGGAGGCCTACTATCAATTTCAACCCACAATTTCTCACTCTCCCATTTGCAATAGGCCGCTCAATTAACATTTTTCATGTATTTGGTGATTGTCATGTGGCTGCTCAGTATTGGACCCTTCTCCATGGAGAGGTTTTAAGACCTGCGTTTGATAATTCGTCAACAGCGATAGAATGGGTTATCAAAAATATCAAAATCAATGATGAGCTGAATGGAATAGCTCTCTGGTCCACTATTTTTGTATCAGCCGCTGGTTCCTTTGTGAAGAGAAGGAACTGTACCTTATTTAACAATAATCATAAACCAGCGGTTGTCTTGGTTAAGGAAGTCCTTGCTTATGCTTAGCTTATTGATAAATCTCACATGAACTTGGTTACTTTGGGAGCTGTTAGCAAAGACAATCAATGAATTAGTTGGCCTTGCCCGTCTCCTTCTATTTACAAGTTAAATACGGATGCCTTTCTTGATCCTCAGACGGGTATAGCAAGAGGACGTGGATTAGTGAGGAAGCTTGGCTTCGTTTCAAAACTGGGCTGCTGTCCTATTCAGAAAGCAGAGGGAAGAATGATTCTACAAGGATTAAAAGTTGTTTTGTATGCTGGTATCACTTCAGTAGCTGCGGAACGTAATAACCAGGTTGTGGTTAATATGATAAAAGGAGTTTTTCAAGCAGATATCCACAGCCAGCCGATCATCTCCAATATTCAATGCTTAATACATACCTTTTCCACCTTCACCATTACGCGTGTGTTGGTACCAAGAGGCGAACTGTGATGCTGATTGCCTATCTCATATGGCATATGATTATGCCGTTGGGGTACATGTTCTATATGATCCTCCCCACAGAATTATTCAATGGCTGCCACATGACTTGGTGGGAACTTCATATTTTCGTTGGTCTTGTTTTGGTTTTGTGAGCATTCACATTCTCGTACCCAAAAAAAAGAAAAAGAATTAAAAGTTATGAATAATTGCCAAAAACAACCATCATCTTTCACTTGTTTTCTAATAGAACCTCCAATGTAAAAATTGTAATAATTAAACACTTAACTTTATGTCATCTTCAATTTGGCTCTAATTTTTTATGCAATCTTAACAAAGATGCTAACGTGCCTAAAAAAGTAGATCTGCCTTACTTCTGTCTCATGAATTTATAAAGAAATAATGTCATTCTCGAAGATCCTCTTGTAAGCTCAATGAGTTGAATCTTTTGTAGCTCTAAAGATTGATGATTTGGAAAGCTAGAAATGATTTGACATGCAATGAAAAGACTTTGAGCAGAAGAGGATATTGTGGAGAAAGGCTTAATTTTCAAGAGTAGTTTGACTCCTTGATTATTAAAGGTATCTTTCTCCTCTTAGCAAGAGGAACAAGATAAAGCCATAAAAAAATTGTCCAACTCGGTGCTAATTTTATTTAATTTTAAGTTATTGATGCTCACTCTAAATGTATTTATAATTAATCATTTACTACCCCCATACCTATATTCAAGTATTTCTCCATATAACTACAAAATCAAAGTTAGAAACCATAATCTTCTAAATTTTTTAAATTTAAATAAATGTCTAAATAGAATTATATAAGTAATGTTTAAACTAAATGAATATGAATTAAACTTATATCATTAAAATTTATGATTAATTGCCAAAAAAAAAAACAACCATAATCATTCAATTGTTTTCTAATAACTAAATAAATTATATAATTAAACTCTTGACGTTATGTAATCTGCATTTTATCCCTTTGGTATAATTTTTTTTATCCAATCTTAACAGAGATGCTAACGTGCTTTAGAAAGTAGATCCGCGTTACTCCTGTGTAGGGGTGGAAAATAAGTGGGTAGGTTGGAAATGTGTTGGGTATAAATGTATTGAGTTGTCTACTATCTATTAATCTATTTATAATTTATTTAATTTATTATATGGGTACTTATACCCATTTAATCGTAACTCACGAATTTTTTCATTTAATATATAAAAATGATATATTTAAAATTTATCCGGTACTTAAATTTTATTTTATTAATTTGGAACTCTAAACGAATGAATTTTGACGTTAAATTTTACTCATAGACTTATCTTGACATGTGTTACGTTTCGTTGTACTTAGCTCATAACTTGCTCATTAGACCAAAAATAATAAATTTATGATTTTACCTCTTTTATCAGTCTCACTCGATAACTTAGCGTTACAAGTCCGTATATTAATTATTCATTTTTTTTGAGTCAGTAATTAGACTATGATCGTACTGGTGTTGTTTCAATCACAATATGTTCAATTTCCGGTCATCTTGACATATTTGATTTCAATTTGTTTACATCAATTTGGTACCGCAAATAGACAAATGTGACAGTTTAAACATATAATTATTTTTTAAAAAAATTCTATCAAAAACTTCAAAAATTATTTTTTTAACAATAATAATAATAATTTTTTTAGTAAAAATGATAATAAATATATATTAACTACAAAATCATATAATTTATTTTTTAGTGATAAAAAATTTAGAAAAAAAATAATATTGAAAATTGTTATATAAACATATCAAAAATAGCTAAAAATGATTAATATGTTATGTAGTTTTTCTAAAAATTTTATAAGAAATTTAATAAAAATTTGGAGTAAAAAAATTATATATATATATAACCCTAACCCACTTATATGTTATTGGGAATTTTTCATAAATACCAAAAAAATCAGAAATAGTTACAACTTTACCTTCCATCAATATTTTTTTTCAATTTTACAGAAAAATATTTTCTACAATTACACCAGCACCTCCTGTATACCTTGGGTATATCTCGAGTATACCTTCGGCCTAAAGTGCTTAGCAGAACATAAGATAATCTCTGGTATACGTTGGTCATACCTTGGACCTAAAATAGTTATGTGAACAAAGACTATAAAGTTCGGTATACCTTGGGTATATCTTGGGTATATCTTGGGTATACCTTCGACCTAAAGTATTTAACATAACATAAGATAATCCCTTATATACCTTGGGAATACCTTGGACCTAAAATAGTTATGAACAAAGGTTATAAAGTCTGGTATACCTTCGGCATATATTGGGTATATGTTGGAGATATCTTGAGTCTAAAATAGTTGTAAACAAAAGTTATAAAATCCTGTATATCTTGAGCATACCTTTGATATATTTTGGGGATAATTTGGGCCTAAAACAGTTGTGAACAAATGCTATAAAATTCGGTATACCTTGGGCATACCTTGAATATATCTTGGAGATACCTTGACCTAAAACAGTTGTGAACAAATGTTATGAAGTCTAGTATACATTGGGCATACTTTGGGTATATCTTGGGGATACCTTGGGCCTAAAACAATTATAAACAAAAGTTATAAAGTCCGGTATATCTTAGGGATATTTGGGGATACTTCGGTATATCTTGGGTATATTTTAGTGATTTTCAATCAAAAAAAAAATAAGAACAAAAAAGAGAGAGGTAGGTTCCAACCTTTCAGGGACATATATCAAATTTTTTTCGGCAAAAATCATCTTCATCACTTGCTCTCCCATCTTCTTTGTTATTCAAATGAGATTTGTTACTCTTGCCAAGATGACCTCATACCTCATCCTTATTGAATTTCTCGTTCATTGTCGTAAAGTCAAAATCCTCAATAAATGCTAAGATGAAAAAGCAATTCATGGAAAAGCAATTTGAATCTTACCTAGGACGAAGGCCAATTTATACGTTTCTATCTCACATTCAATCGCAATAATTAGCTTTGATCTCTTAATAAGTTTCTCTAACTATTTAGTGAGTGATTTTCCAAGCAAGGATTAAATTTTGAACTATCAACATTGTTGCCAGTGCTGCTCTTGTCCATCTTTAATACCAAATCCACCTCTAAATTGGTGATCCTCAAGCTCGATGGATTTGTTAGGGTTTGTCGATGAAGTTGAAGATGAAATTTTCAGTAGAAACGAAAACAAATTCGGTACAAATAAAAAGAACAAAAAAGCAAAGTAAATTTGTAAATAAATTTAAAAGATGGTGTTTGGTAAAATTTCCTATATATTATTGAGTAAAAATGGGTTGAATCCATTTATGACCATTTATATTTGAACTACCCATTTGTAACTCATACCCTAATTTAAATGAGTGGATATGGGTGGATTGATGGGTATAGGTTAAAATTGCCACCCTACATTTGTGTCATGAATGTTTTTTTTTTTCTTTTTCCTCTAGTACAACGCAAATATGATGGACTTGTTAGGATTATATGCTCTTCAAAGTATACTATGTATTTATTACTTTTTTTATTTTTTGATGATAAAACTATTGAGGTATTTCATTATATATAGTTTGCATGAGAATTTTAAATAAATATCATTTTAATAATATTATATGTATTTATGTGATTTTTTATAAATAATCATAAAAGACATAAATACAAGTTTTTTTATGACTAAATAATTATGTTTTACAGTTGATAAATAAAGTTGGACACTTTATTTATTTTTAGACTATAGTAAATTCATTGAATGATTTATCTTGATCATATATAAATTTACGTATATAGTTTGTCTACATAGAATAGGATCAAAAATGAAATTTAATAATTTTAAATAAATGTCAGATTTATTAAATCTCATAGATATTGATTTTACTCTAATTTTAATCTTGAGTTAATTACAATTTCATATTTATAAATATTAATTCATTTGAGTTACTAATAAGTGAGACTTAATTAAAAGTCAATATTCTCAGTAATTTGGTGAGTGCATTTATGAATTATGATAATTATTAATTAACAATATAAAATTTGTACTAAAAATATCTCCTGATAGATTTTCGGTACTTGATCATTAAATTATCTGGACAAAGTATGTCAACAATAATTAGAAATTAATTTTTATAATGATATTGTTGAAATATGATCATTAGAGAACATTAGTATAAGATGTAATTAAATTAATTGAACAGTTGAGATATTAATTTAATTATCGATATTGTATGAAGATTACTAAATAAAGAAATCAATGTGGCATTGGTCAAATTTATATTAATCCCTGACAACATATAATTATAGAGTTTCCAGTCTTTTAGTGTAATAGTTTAGAATTAATAATTGAACCTATTTAATTATAGATAAATTATTGGTAACCACTATTATATGTGTCCATATGATCTCGGGCTAGTTCATTTAATTAATTGTAACACTATATATTTTGGCAATTAGCAAGTTGGACCTTAGATCTACAAGTGAACAAAATTAATATTTTATTGGATGGTATGTGGAAAATAATATTTATTATATAATTATTTTAAATTTTAGAAATTCTAATTTAATTAGAATTAAATTTAAAATAGATAAATTATCTCATAAGAAATTTTATCTTGATTAGAAATAATCTAAGAGATAAAATTGAAATTGTTTATTTATTTTTTATTTAAATGAAAATAAGATAATGAATGATTTTTTTTATCCTAATTAATAAATTTTATTCAAAATAGAACTGTAAATTGGAATAAGAGTCCGTATCTACCTAGAGATATTTTGGTTTTTTAATTCTTAAGTTGGTTGGTCACAAACTTAAGAAGCATAAATTGGATAAAACAAAATTTTTGCCGAAGAAAGGAAGAAATTTTTTTTATTCTTTCAACAAGAAAAATTAAAGTCATCACAAGATCAATAAGCTAAGTAAAAAAGAAAATAATTTCTATTTTCTTTATTAGTTTTGACCTTAATTATTCAAATTACTAATTATTTAATTTTGTAGTGCACAAAGTGTCCACCCGCCAATTGCAATCAAACTTGATAATAGCTTGGAAGATCTGTGCAGATGGAATCGTTAGCAAGATCTTATATGCACGTTAACCTCCATTATCAAAATGTACGATTTCTGTGATTTAATTATTTTGTACACAATATGGAACGGTCTCAATCGAGGAAATTTTTCCGTTGCATTTTATTTGATAAAATTTTTTTTTTTTTAAACTATTCCCTACAGGACTCAAATGGCATATAATTATATAAACATTAGGAATCCAATTTTTACAATTTTTACTTTAAAGAGTCTAACTGAAAAATACTTAAGAAGTCGAGAGTTTTTTTTTTTTTAAGCAATTATCTCGAGTTTAATGCAAACAAGCAAAATTAGAAAGATTACATATAATTATATAATTGGGTTCAAATAGTAAATATTAAAATAACTAAATTCATACCCTATTTAAACCCATCATAAATGATAAAATTACTATTAAAAAAGTGGTCTTAAATCTTAATGAGATCTACACCGTTAAAATAAATCACATCATATGTGAATCAGCGACATAAGCAGGTGATCTTACAGTATAATCAGAGATTATATATATATATAATGAATCCAGTAATATTGTACCTTAAAATTGACAATATATTTTTGATTTTTCATAAATTAAAAAAATAAATGATAATTTGGTGTAACAACGAAATCAGATCTGTCTCCCTTTTCCAACATTACCCCTCTAACATTGTGAGAGCAAAAGCATATTAGATTTTTGGTAATAAAATAAGCAAAAAAAAAAATATAGAAAAAAGGGAAAATGGACAGAAATCCTCTGAAAATCAGAGTAACAAATATTTATTAAATAAATAAAAAGCTTAAAATAGAATAAAGAACAAAACAAACTAACTAGAGAAAAGGATTCTCGTTACTATCTAAACCCTATAACGAGATGATTGAATCACAAGGGTACCTAAAATACCCTATTCATCAACTGCTAAATTTGTTGTTAGTAAAAAACCTCTCCAAGGCTGGAGAGATGTTAACAAAGGTGCTACTAAGGCAAGAACATTGCAGCAACTAGAAATATATCAATAGAAGGTTTGAAGGCATCATCTGCTCCCTCATCACGGAAGCTCTGGCATTTGGAGATGTAATCTCATTGACTATTGGATTGAGTCTTAACCATGTCATCTCACCTCTATGGATCATTCATGCTCTAAAGGTTTTGTTGCTAACAATAGTCATCATCCAAAATGCTTCTTGCCTTAAAAACGTAAGATTCATGTTTGCTCAGTTAAAAAATAAATAAAATCATTTTTGCAAATTTTATTTTGTAAAAGGAGAATGCAATTAGACAGTTTATAATCTGACCAAACAGACCCTCTTTATTGACTCTTTATTCCGCAAAAGATTGTGCTTCGGTTAGAGAGAGAGAGAGAGAGGTCATTTATATTTTAAGTGCTCGTTGACAAAAAGCACTAATTCCATCATTCAGCTATCTTCCAAACTTTCATTAGGCTAAGAGTGTGACACAGATTCCACTTAGAGGGAGAGAGGTCATAATGTTTTAACTTCCAACTTTCAAGTGCTCATTGACCCAAAAAAAAAAAAAAGCGCACTAATTCCATCATTCAGCTACGTTCAAAACTTTCCCAAGAGTGTGACGCAGATTCCTCCCATTTCTATAAAGCCCTGCACGCCAAGTTTAGTTACCATGCTAAGATTTCAGCACACGAATTATCAATCATTGCAGCAGTGATTCTAGCTTTCAATAAACAACTTGCAACTCATGCTCACTCACAAGACAAGACTTGCATATCATTACTGCATCATTGTAACAAATCCCAAAATGCTCAACTCACTGATATAATATATCAAAGTCTTCAACTTCCATCTCCAACCTACAGGCTCCATTTCTCAACTCACCCACCGCAACATATGGTAAACCATATGCTAAAAAATCTTCCAACCCAAGGACTTCATATTCTGTTATCCTCAAATCCTTGTCCACCCACTGCTATAATATTCTCCTGAAGCAACAGGAGCTTCAGTGTGATACCAAATGCCAAATTTAATAAAACCCATCCATTTGCCAGGATTTTGATGTCCACAATTGGCTACAAACCCAAAATCAATACACATATTTCTCAGTTTCTATCACCAAAACCAGCAACCATTGCTGTTAGCAAGTAGAAATTCAGTCCAACCAGATGATTTCAGATCTCAAGATATACATTGCCAGCTATACAGAAACCCTATTCATATATACTTTTTCCTTCTATGACCACACATGGAGAACAAATAACCTATAATAATCTTCACCCACTTCTTTATTCATAACTCTTTCCTCTTCCATGTTAGATATCATCCTTTAAACCAAGAATAATCTTATCTAAGCTTGACATCTTCAAATGCAACCTTGGTCTGGTAAATCCCTAGTTTAAACATGGGAATGAAGTATCTTACAAGGCTTTATTACCCGCAAAAACCTCCTCCATACCATTACAACCACAATGCAGATCTTGTGCTTCCACAAGTATGCTCGAATTTGTTAAGAATTAGCTATAATGCTCTTCTCTAAGAAGAATAGAATATTAAGCAATTACAGTTGCTCTCTATGAGAAGTATATAATTAAATATTTGCCCAGAAAGGCTACGGATGAACAAAACTTAAAAGGAAATCATTCCATTGAGGGGCAATTTTCAAAGACCATACAATTTACAAAGTCAACCTAAAATGTAACTTCTATTACTATTATTCCAAGACAAATCAAATCTCCCATCTAGAAAGATCTTCATTACGAGTATTAACTGATCAATAATACTTTCATGAAGTTATTAGCAGGAAAAAAAAATCAGGGTTATATAAATTTGCATCTTTATTGAAAAGAGAATTCAGGACCATATAACAATTGCAGTAGCATAGACACTACCACAGACTTTATTAGCAGCAGACAAATGCTTTCACCTGACTCCCCTGTCTCAATAACTCTAAATTCAAATGCTGTGAACTGAAGAGAGAAAATACAGAGTTGCATCACTATACTAACAAAACTAAATTTTCTATCAGATTTGACATTCTGAAACATGTCTCACTCATGACAGGATTCAAGCAAAGATTGATATTTTTAGGATTCAGAAATTACTATGATTTCAGTGATATGAATCCATATGTCAAGAAAACCCGAATTGATAAGCCTTAATGCAAACAACTAAGTCAAATTTAGGACAGAGGGGTCCAGCCATTTAAGCTGACAAATCAGTCAGTGTACTCTGTGAGTCTCAAGAACGAGTCAGGTTAAGTTTGTTTTCAGCCAAGGTTAAGTTACAAGGTCCCAATTTATCACCTCTAATTCTTGAAAGTTATGAAGTCTTCATATATGCCCTTCTTGTATGTAAGAAAAATATGACAATAATAGCTCAGAAATACTCCTAATTTTTCCTGGAATAGATCATCCTAAAGTAGGTCTAAGGAGGTTGGAGGTGGGATCCTGGCAAACTTAAAGATATGACAAAAAAATCTGAGAACAGTAGCATACATGTGTAAGAGGTAAGGAATGATAATCAAAGCTACAATGCCAATGGTGCTGCTTGAAAGTGATCCCAAGTGGCAAGGAATTCAAGTTAGTTAGATACAATAAATGCACTTGGTGGTATTTTAGAGTTTAAAAAAAAAATTAAGAGCGGTGGACAAAATAACTATAGTACTTCCAATTTACTAGCTTAGTAATTTAATACTTATTATATCAAAGTAGGTTTCTTCCAAATGTTATATACTCAACCAAGATACTGGATTGGCATTACAGCTGATTTGAACTCAACAAACATATTCAGAAAAATCATACAGTAATAGACTCAACATGTCATGTACTCCTTGAGAAAGTATTAACTCTTAAATAAAGGTGGGAGGTGGCATCCTGGCAAACTTAAAGATATGACAAAAAAATTTGTGAGAACAGTAGCATACATGTGTAAGAGGTAAGGAATGATCAATACTAAAGTGCCTTTGATCCCTCTCCCACATACAATATTTGAACCCTAGATTTGGAAGTTCCTTTTTTCAGTATAGTTAGCAATTGCTATGGTTCCAAGCTCAACTAGGCCTAAGATGCGCAGGCCAGTGGGTAAGGAAGATGACGTTAGCCATAACCAAATTGAACACACCAATATAAAAGATGTCGCCAAATAAATAATTACTGACTTGACAAGTAAAAAGAAAAGAAAATCACTTTAAAGAGAAAGACAAACATTTAATTTCTTGAACAAACAAGAAATTGAATGATAAGAACATCAATGTACTGTCTAGCAATTAACAATGTGATATACAAATAACATGATACATACATGATCAAACATCAATTAAACTGAAAAAAATATAAAATTCTCACTAGGTATATCAACCACATGTAATGAGATTGAATAGACGATCAGTTAAATCAACATAGCCACAAACACGAGAAATAACTATAATTGACTTAGAAAATATTAAATTAAACATAAATATACAAAAAGAAGAAACAATGTATTAGATTTTAGACTTAGAAAACGTTATATAGCAATAGAAACCACAGAATTCTTGACAAGAGGACGCCATAATGCATCATTTGCTGTTGAAATGATAATCCAGAGGACAACATAAACATCACGAGAGATAAAAAGTCGATAGAACTCTAAAAGACAAACTGGTTTCCTGGTTATATATGCAAGCAAAGGTAAATCCCCTCATACCACCTCTTTAGTCTGTTTAGGCACGGAATCAGCTTTGGGAATCTTCACATAACCCATCTTTTTGGGGCTAACATCAACGTCTTCATCTTCATCCTCGCCATCGAATTCATCATATCGGTAATCATAGCGGGTGGAGAAGAGGGACCAAACCAAGTACATGGTAGCCGCAGTGAGAGCACCGCACCCAACCCCAAAGAGCAAAGCAACAACGACACTGAGAATGTCCTTGGTACGATCGCGGAGAGAGCTCATGTCGTAGGAGAGCCCGAAAGGCAAGAGAGGACCCTCCTGGCGGCTTTGGGCCTCACGAGGGCGCGAATCGCCATGAACGACGGGGAAAACTCGGCGATCGAGGAAGATCTCAGAGGAGGAAGAGGAAAAGGAGCGTGGTTGACTTATTTCAGTCACGATTGTGACAAAGCCGGAAGAGGAAGGGTTGTTGGAGTTAGGATTTGGGTTAGGGTAGAGGGGCTTAATGGAGAAGGCGTAGGAGGAGATGAGGAGGGTTTTGCAGGGCCTGGCGGAGGCGGAGATTGAAAAGGAAGCGATGACAGAGAAGAGGGTGAGAAGAAGCTTTGGGTTTGACAAGGCCATTGTTTCCATGGAGAAGACGAAAAATACAGAGCAGATATTGAGATTATCTTCTCTGCTGAAAACCAAATGAAATTAATAAGAAATAACAGCGTGGACTTCGTCAGTCACCTAAGTATTCAAGAAATTTATTTTTCCCTTTCCTCTATTCCATAATCATGGTTTTCTGAATGGGTCCAGTTAAAGAACCGAAAAGATCAGAGGAGGTTCAATTTGGATCCCGTTGGTCAAACTATAATTTTTTAAAAATATAATATTTAATATTTTATTGTATAACAAATATAAAAATTACCAATAACAAATTTATTTTATGATCAATTACATTTTAAAAATACTAAAATTATAATTTAAATTAATAAATAACTATATTTTAAAGGCTAAATAGTAAATTAGTCTTTAAACTATATTTAAAAGAACAAGTCATACTTTAAAGTATGACTTAGTATAATTAAATTCATCAAATTTTAAATCAGTATAATTAAACTTCTAAACTATATTGTTATTTGAAATAGTTTCCATTAAATTAACTCGTTTCTCTTTTAACCAATAAAAAATTGACATATATCACCTAAAACGGCATCTTTTAACTCATTAAAATAAAATAAAATGGTGAAATTAACTCTTAAATTATAATAAATCTTTAAATTGGACCTTAAATTTTTAATTCGGTACAATTAAATCATTTATGTTTTAATATGAAATAAATAAGTCATAAACTACTTTGATTTCTATCCTTTATTATAAAACTCGTTGAGTTAAGTAAATTATCAATTACAAATTGACCTGTAGCACTTTTACCTCAACTTAAAATTTATTTTTTATTTTATTTTTTATAAATAATAAATTTTATTAAAATTTAGTTTTTTATAATAAAAAATTAATTTTTCATAATAATAAAATTATTTTTCATAATAACTAAATTAATTTTTCTATAATTTTATTTCATTTCATCCTCCTTTTTTCATATAATTTTAATTATGAAAATATTATACAAGTATCTCTACGGAAATGATGAAATTTTGTTATTATAATAACAAAATTTTGTTATTTTTAAATAATAATAACAATAATAATAAAAGAAAGCTGAGTTTTGAGTAAATCTAATTATCATATTTTGTTCATTTCTTGAATTTAAAAATATATAAGTCATGGTTGACATTATGTTTGGAAAAAATATTTTTCAAAAAAAAATTTGTATTTTTAATTTTGTTGAGTTTTGAAAACTGATTTTGGTAAAAATAGATAAATAGATATTTTTTCTAAAAATAGATTTGAAAAAAGCAATTTATAAAAAATTAAAAAATCAGTTAATTAAATAAAAAAAAATTCAAAATATACTTTTAAAACTCTTAACAACAATTTCAAACTACTATAGAGATTTTTTAACAAAAAAGGTATAGAGATAATTGTATGTCATTTTGCTAATAAGAATGATAAATCGATATTACATGTCCAATTTACCTGTACAATATAGAGAATTCTATAATCTTTTCATAATTAAAATTATGTGAAGATGGAGGAAAGAAAATTATATAAAAAATTAATTTACTTATTATGAAAAACAATTTTATTATAATAAAAAAGTAATTAATTTTTATTATAAAAATAATTTTTTAATATAATTTATTATTTTATAAAAATAAAATAAAAAATAAATTTTAAATTGAGCTAAAAAAATGTCATGTGTTAATTTATGGTTGGTAGTTGAGTTAACTCACCAAGTTTTACTAAACGAGATAGAAACCGTAGTAATTTAGGGGTTTATTTATACTAAAATAAAATATCAAAAGTTTAATTGTACCGAATTAAAAAGTAAGGTTCAACTCGTAATTTTTGGTGCAAGTTCATAGTCTAATTCAATATTTTTATTTTATTTTAATGAGATGACACTGTTTTAAGTGACACGTGTTGACTTTTTATTAATTAATAACACAATGAAAATTGTGTTCACATAATCTAGGAGGTTATTGTACCAATTTGAAATTTAAGATGCTTAATTATATTGAGTTATACATTAGAGTAAGACTTGTTCTTTTAGGTATAGTTTATGAGCTAATATGCTCATGTGGCCTCTTTTAAAATATCCTCAAACATAATAATGCTATATTTATAGGGCTAATTACACAAATGATACCAAATTTTGTTACTTTGTTACAATTTGGTACCAAATTTTCAATTGTTATATATTTATAGGACTAATTGCACAAATGATACCAAATTTTGTTACTTTGTTACAATTTGTTATCAAAATTTCAATTGTTATAAACTGATACCAAACCTTTTATAAATGTTGAAATTTGGTACTAATCTTCAATTTTTAGCACCAGAATGATGATATGGCATGTCACGTTACTCTATTATTCACATTAGATTTTTTCTCTCATAAAAACACACTCAAATGATGATGTTTTCAAAAATTAAAAAAAAAAATTACACAAATAAATTACAAAAAAAATAATATATCTAATCGTCACCGTTTTGAGTGTGTTTTTATGAAGAAATAATTCTAACGTGATATGACATGCTATGTCATCTTTCTAGTGCTGAAAATTGATAATTGATACCGAATTGCAACATTTATAAAATGTTTTGATACCAATTTGTAACAATTAAAAGGTTTGATATTAAATTGTAATAAAGTGATAAGATTTGGTATTAAATTGTAATAAGTGACAATGTTTGGTACCATTTGTGCAATTACCCCTATATTTATATTTATCATTTTAATAAATAATATAATTTATTTTATTTTTATTAATTTTTAAAATCAAAATAGATAATTATTTTCAAGAAATGTATATATAATATTTTATTTTTTAACTAAAATAATTTTTTAATAAAATAAAACAATTTCAAAAAAAATTATCATGATGTAAATTAAATATAAATTGTTAAATTCAACCTTATCAATTATGTGTATATTGATGAAATAATATTAATAATTAAAATTAATGTATTTTTATAAAAGTTTATGGAAATAACATATGAATGATGGAAGAACCTTTAAGTCAGGAGTTCAAATGCACTTTCATCAAAATATTATCAACATTCCTCGATAATTTGCAGTATGAAAATCGACTTTGAATTTAATTTTTAATTTTATCTAAAATTAAATCGATTAATTTATAGTATGAAAATTGAGTCAATTGACTTTGAATTTAATTCTCAATTTGACCGATCAAAATGAATAGACTAAGTCAATTTTCACATTCTTTCAATGTAATTTAAAAATATATTTTAATTTATTATTAAAATTGAAAAATAATTTTTGTAAATTTTTACTTGAAATAGTTTCATTTTTTCTAAACTTTCAATTTTTTTTTTAAAAAGTAAATTATTTCGATTTTAATTCAGATATTTACCGAATAACTTCATTATGGCAATAACTAGGATTTTTTTAAAGCATCTAATATCATCGGTGCTGATTATAAATTTGCAAAAGTTATATAACTACCAAAAAAGCATCAATCAAATTTTAAATTTGCCTAGGAAGTAAAATTTTTTCAACACTAACTTTTTTTAACTTTTAATATTTCAAATCTACTAAGATGATAATGATTATTTTGAAATTCAAAGATGAAAAAAACTGTGACAATGAAAATGCATTTTGATAAAAAAAACTTTTGCTGGTACTTTTGAAATAAAAAATTAAATATAAATAAAACATGAAATTTTCCCAATAAAATTTGGATCCTCATATACAAGCTGAAATAAATAATGAATATCTGATACGAGTAAAAAAGCCCAACATGAAGATCTATGAGGAAATTTCATATTTTACTTATATTTAATTTTTCATTTCAAAAATAGGTACAAAAGTTATCTTTATCATTTTTATCACAATGCATTTTTTCATTGTTACTGATTTTTTCATCTTTGAATTTCAGAATAACATCTTGAATTTCAGTAGATTTAAAATTTTAAAAGTTCAAAAAAGTTAGTTTTGAAAAAATATTGCTTTTTAAGTATACTAGTTTTTCATTAACGTACTTTACACGTAATTATTAAATATTAAACTTGTCACTATTTATTATTTGATATATATATATAATTAATTTGTTTTATCATATTATGATATTTTATTCATATTAAATTATAAGAGTGTATATATATCCCTCTATTAATAATTTGATTCATCATTATTCAATAAATAATAATAATAATAATAATAATAATAATCTTATCCAGTAAATTTATTTTAGTTACTTTAATTATCATGTAATTAAGTTACATTTAATTTAAATATTAATGGTTGGTAATTATATTTAATTCTTATATCATACTATATATAATAAATTATTAATATTATTTGCTAATAAATTAAATTATTAAATGACACAATTAACTCAATTAAGTAATACAATTAGATTGACTTTTTAGTAAATTTACTTGTCCCTCCTAGTTTATCATTAACGTGCATTGCACATGATTATTATATATAGACTCGTATTATAACTCATATGAAAATTATTAATTTTTCCATTATTAAGAGTTATATATAAAACAAAAGTAGTAAATATTTTACAGTCATTTTACTTGTTCCCCCAAATTACTAATTTGTCTATTATTAAGAGTCATATACAAAATAAAGGTAGTAAGTATTTAACTGTCATTTTGCATGTCCTCCCTGTTCACGTGATTTTTAATAATTGAACTCATCATTATTAAAATAAATAATCATAATAATAATATTGTCCAGCAAATTAATTTTAGCTACTTTCAATTATCATGTAATTAAGTCATATTTTATTTGAATTCTTATGGTTGTTAATTATATTTGATTCTTATATTTTATATAAAAGTAAATTATATCATATTATGCACGTAAATTTTAAAAACATAACTCGTTATATATATATGATTAAAATAAATTAATTATTGAACTATATAAAGCATATTAAAAAATTATAGCTTACCAAATAATTTATAAGAATTGTACTCAATATTTTGAAATTTATATTATACATTACGTGCATTGTTGTAATTTAGTTTAGACTTATAATTTTTTAAATTGTCTTTAGTAAAATAAAAACAAAAGTTTGTGGACATAGTAATTTTAATTATTTATTTTTTATATATAAAACTTAGTTACATAGTTAGATTTCTAATTAATGTATTATTAATATTATTCACTAATAAATTAAATTATTAAATGACAAAATTAATCTAATTAATTAATACAATCAGTTTAGTTTTTTTGATAAATTTGTATATCCCTTGGTTATTAAATATGAGACTTGTCATTAATTACTATTTAATTTTTATATAATAAAAATAATAATCTTGTTCAACAAATTAATTTTAGTTACTTTTAATTATCATAGAATTAAGTTACATTTAATTTAAAATATTAATAGTTTCTAATTATATTTGATTCTTATATATATCATACTATATATATAAAAACACGTCAAATTATCTGGCTCATTAATTATTTTGCACATTATGTGGTTGTTAATTATTTACTATATACAATCCTTTCAAAAAAATTATTTACTTTATATAAATTATCTTGTTATTTTTTTATTGTGTTTCACAATATATTTTTTTATTAAGATAGTATTTTTGAGTAAAACACATATTTAATTTTAATAATGATGTTAATTATCTTATAATAGTTTTTTCGGTTTGATAAAATCAATAATAAATAAAATGTGAATAATCATTTATTTAATATAAAAAGTAACGTTTTTTCTTTTTAATATTAGTTATCTATTTTTTTATATATAAAATATAATTACCTAGTCCTAATAGAATTAGACTTCTAATTAATGAATTATTAACATTATTTACTAATAAATTAAATTATTAAATAAAAAAATTAACTCAATTAACTAATACAATTATGTTGGTTTTTTGACAAATCTGTCTGTACTTCCTATTCACACTTTTATATATAGTATGATTTGAAAGTATATTTGAAATTTGATTGATGTTTTTTTAGTAGTTAAGTAAATTTTCCAAGATCTAGTACCTATAAAGTGGAAATCTTTATATAATTGAAATGAGTTAAAAAGAAGTTCAAAAGTACATTGATATAATCAAAATTAATTTTGGAGCATGTTCAACTAATATGAAACATCATTAGAACATTATAAGTAATATTGGGCTGAAAGTTCACAATTTGTAGGTATATTTGAAATTTGATTGAAGATAAAAAAAAAAAACTTTTATGAATGTAATGCCCATAAATAAGGCTTAATTGTAATATATGAATAAATGATATATGTACTTTAAAATGTGAATTGTGTGCATTGGTAGTGTTGTGAGCTTAGTTGTGAACCTAAAAAGTGATGATTCAAGTTGTATAAACTTGAGTATAAATGTGTCAAATGTCTATGGATGATTTCTATATATATTTAGGAAGTGTTTAGAAGTGGAATTTTGTCAAAATTCGATCATAGAAACAAATTATATCATTTTACAACCAACATTACAACTATGCTAAAAGCTGTCATGACCATGAAAGGGCTTTGTTCATAACCATGAAAGATTTGTTAATGGTTGTGAAAGGGCCTTGATCATAAATGTGAATGATTTGTTCATGGCTATAAATGTTATGTTTTGGGCTTTTTTTTTTTGGCAGGATAGTTCACAGCCAGGCAAAAAGTATCATGACCGTGAACCTGGCCATGAAGGGGGCTACTATAAATAGTCCAAGCTCCGTTTATTTCATTTAAACCTGATCTAAAAAACTCCAAAACCCTAGAAATGCCCCTAATCTTTTGAGAACTCACTCCCTTATGATTTTGATGAGTTTTAAGCTCCTAAAATACAAGATTTACTACTCAAGAACAAGATTTGCTCATGAATTTGAGAGATTTATCAAGGAAGAAGGTGAAGTTGGAGAGAGAAAGTGTGGAGGTTGATGGAACTTGGGTTTTCCACCCAATCAACTGAATTTTCTTCCTATTTGGGTAAGATTTCATATTTTTCCTTCTCTTTTAATGAGTTTATGATGATTTGAACCTAGCCTAATGGTTTTTGAATTAGGGTTTAGAGTATATGGCTGTATATAGTTAAAGATGTTAATATATGGTATGATTTAATGAGAAATAATTGTGATTATGTATAGAAGATACATTTTGGATGTGGAATTAACCACCAAGGAGGTTAGACAAGCTTAAAGCTTGGATTTTGAGTTAGCTCCATAGAAGGTAAATTCACATGCATTCTCATGTGCTAAAATGAAATGATATGATGTTAAGATATGAAATTTGTGATAGATGACATGTTAATTAGAAATGATTGGAAATATATAATGAAAAAAAATATATTTAGTAAATTAATCATAATTGTGAGTCATAAATGATATGAGGAACTATAAGCTAAAGATAGAGTGAGAACAAAAGTATGGCTCCCTTATATCTAATGTATCCAAAAACCCGTAATGTGAAAATATATGACTATAAATGCCATTACTAAGCAAATTAGTTGTGGTGGATAAGATGAATTGAAATTATGATTAATTGGCAAATGAGAAATGATAATTATGAAAGAGTAAAAGTGATTATAAGCTCATTTAAGTTAATGAACTTTTAGTTCATTTACCTGCATAAATAGTACATAAGGGATCACAAAGATGAAGGATAAATTTTTCTCAGCCTCTTGAGAGGCAATGTTGATATATAATGTATAACAAGGAAATGAACAAAATACTTGCGATATTCATGTAATATGAATGTTTGTCAATTGATAAAAAGTTAGGTTACTTAAGGGCTTAAATAACTTGTTAAGTAACATTAATGAACAATAAATGACATGTTTGAGAATAAATGATAGAAGAATGAGCTAAACATAGTTAATAAAAATATGTTTGAATGGGGTTTCATAAGTAATGACTTATGAAACTTATATGATAAGTATATGTCTAAGGAATAATAAAATATGACCCAGTATTATATGTACCACAGTTATTATAAGGTATCTAAAATGAGATAAATGGGTAAAAAAACTTGTATTTATGTATGGGATCATTGGAAATGATGATTTTATGTGTGATGTTCTAACTATTGGCTTAATTGGTTGTAAGTTAGGTTCAATGTCAATATTAAAAATTGATAAATAAATAGATGCACAAGTTTAATGAAGGCACTTAGAGTGCTTAAAAAGAAATGGCCTAATAAAGGTATGTTTCTTACTTGAGAACTCATGAATTTAAGAGTTGGAATTATGTGTAGGACTTCTATTTATGATGTTAAAGAATTGCTATTGGCATGTCATATATATGTGATGATGACTTTTGCATGTTGATAGGAATGGATGCTAAATTGTGATACTTGGTATGTTATGTAAAGTGAGATGTAAACTTATATGCTGAAAACATGTCATAAGTCCCTTGAAATGGGGCGAATTCATGAATAATAGAAACATGTTTTAATATGATTTAATATACATATTGATAGGTTGGGTGGCAATTGGACCACCAAAGAGCCTACATATATATATAAATCACAGAGGGGGGGGGGGGGGGAGGGGGAGGGTGGTGGAGCGGGGTAGAATATAAGAAATTATTTTCATATCTATAAAGTTTGAGTTTAGATCTTTAAGATCTCTTGAGTGTTCCTTGCCTAGAAAAGTTCAGGAAGTAAATCCTTAAGTTTAGAGGCCGTAATACTTAGGAATTGCTTAGGATTGTAGAGAGACCTCAAATTTTTTTATAAAATCTTTACAGTTATGGATTCCATTTTCTGTAAAACTACATCTTCTAACTCTGCTTCCACCTCTTCCAATGATTCTAGGAAGATAAGTAAATAGTGAAGAAACTATAATAGAAGATTTTGCAAAAGGAATAGATAATTGGAAAATACCAAAAATAAATAGAGATCAAATCTATAAAACCTCTAAATACCAACTCTTTAGAACTAATTTTACTATCAAAACTAAAGAACGAGATATACAATTGTCTAAACCTTTTGAGACTATAAAGTTACTTAGTCAAAATTCCTTGAAAAAATACCTAGATGGAAAATATAAATATATTCATATAGGATTAGTCCAAGTAGGTATTAAACCTCTTATTAGAGATGTGCCCAAAAGGCAATCGCCTCTAGTACTTAGTGTACACATTCATGAAGGTATTCTTTCATTATATTAGTATTCATTTGCATATAAATTGATATAGATCTTAAACTGATTAATGAAAATCCATGATATGAAACATAACATGAAGGAAATCATGATGGGATCATGATAATGAGATTCCTATCATGTGTAATTATGTTAGTATCTAAATTATCCCTAGTCAT